>CM044017.1:40766808-41026305 GCA_024085815.1 Flaveria linearis | reverse complement strand
TGCTCTGATGCCATAACTGTAACACCCCAACCCGGAGAGGCTGACGTGTCACTATTACAGATATCAATTCAAAAACCAAATCCATTATATTAAAGAGACGGTTAGAAGAAATAACTTCAAACAAACCAAATAATTCGAAAGAACCTAATTAAGATGTTCAATACATCAATTAAAATAAAAGATAATCTTGGTCTTCAATCCACTCTTCACTGGTTTCCCGGATTACCCTGATTACCTACAATAAAATAAGAAAACATCACAAAAGAAAATACGGCTGAGCCAAAAGTTGCTCAGTGACGGAAAGAACAATAGTAGCGATTCGAAGCATAAAATACTGATATCTGATCCTGAACTGATCATATGGCATTGAAACGGAAATCTGACTCTAAATATAATACTGATACTGAACTGAACATGTAATACTGAAACTGAACTGATCTACACGACGCATATATACAAACAAATTAAGTCGTGTAGTATAAGAAGTACCCAGAGCCAAAACTGAACTGATAAGTACATAGCTAGCTAGACTATGCACAAATGAGATGGTGTGTGGGGCGTACACACATGATTCCATTCCCCGGAACTAAACTGATCTGAACTGAACTAGGATCGATCCATCCGCCTCCCAAATAATTATGGCCAAAGTACTACTTGAGTACTAACGTGTGAAAGGAGACGCCGTGAACTATTTATAAACACCGTCACGAAAAGTGTCACGTCATTGACGCCACAATGACATGTCGGATAAGCTCGGGTAATAGAGTGCTAAATCAAATGGTAGTACAGCTACCAACATATAACGCATCAATAAAATATTTATGGGAACATGCAACAATGAGCACAAATTTATAAAATATATATTGCATGCTACAGGTCTCAATAAGTAACACTAATGAGTCGAACGAGTCGGAGCATAACTAAATAAATAATGATTTACGACTAATAAAGGCTAAAGAAGTCATATTAACGGAAACAAGGTATCAAAATCCGTACTACAAAGTAACGGAAAAGAATAAGATTTATACTAAGATAAAAATAACCAAGAATCCGTACTACAAAGTAACGGAAACAAAAGTGAATACTATGATAACAAAGAAACAGAATCCGTACCTTAGTCAAAGAGCAAAAGCAAACCAAAATCGTGTAATCCTTAAGTTTCACTAGCACCTACATTATATGTTTATAACCATCTCATGTTACTTTTCAGAACCTTAATTAAATGAACTTACATGTTGCTTAGCTAACATTTGACGGTGCAATATTTGTAATTATTTGAAATAATCATGGTCTAAACAATATTAAGTGAAAAGAAACGTTTAGACCAATAATAATATACTAATCTAAACTGTTATTTAAAGTACATTTTATAAGATATAACTCAAAATGACATTTATAAATAATTTGTGAATTTATAAAATGTATTTTATCATGATTAATCTAAAATTAAAGATAATATAGTGTCAAGTAATAATTTAATGATCTTAACTACTATTTAAACTCTATTTTCATAAGAAAATAATCTAAGTATCACTTTTGTAAAAAATATTTATAGAAATGTTAGAGTATTTAAAGAAATAAATTTATAGAAAATACTTAGATGATTTTAAACCATATAAGGAAATCGATGTTTCTTATCATGATGTCTCCCTGTTTCACTATGTCCCGTATGTAGTTCAGTCATAAAGTTATTGACTATATCGTATGTAGCCGAATTAATGTCAATAAACTTTATATGTCAATAAACAGACAGAGGATTTACAACTCACTATGTCCCGTATGTAGCCAGTCAAATTATCCCCGTTTCGTGAGGCTCTTGTGGGTTTCATACATGCGATTTAGAGCTGAATGAGGGAGTATAAATAATTGGAATGTGCGTGAATTTACTATCCCATCTTCTCGGTTGATGCAGAAAACATGAAATCATGTTTTTTTTTTTAAACCAATTATTAAAGGTGCTTTAGTGAGTTGGTTGCAGAAAACATGCAATCATGTTTTTTTTCTAGGATATTATAAATCTATCCCCCTTAAAAAAATTCGGCCTCGAAATTTGGGCGGATGATTGATAGAAATAATGACAGGACAAATCCAATAACATAATAATTTCAGTCATACTAAATCTCATAGTATAACTGCTTTATATGATACTGAACTAGATTTGTTTTGATAAACAAAACAAATAGGTGTGCGCCATATCTTAGAGTCAAAAATGTCATAACAGATAAATTGAATTCAAAACTAAGATAAATAGTTTCGATATTGAAAACGGATCGTGTCTTCCATCTCCCATGTAGCTTCGCTTCAAATGTTCTTCCATAATATCTTGACAAATGAAAGTCTTTTTACGCATAACACGTTCTTGTCGATCAAGTATGGCTTCTGGTTCTTCCTCGAATGATAGGTCTTCATGAATAAGGTGAAGGGATAGTTCACAACATGAATCGGATGAAATTGTACCCCTAGAAGGGATACGTGGAAGACATCATGCACATGTGACAGCTGAGGCGGTAGTGCTAAACGATAAGATACTTCACCAACTCTTTCTAATATTTCAAATGGCCCGATAAATCTAGGACTAAGTTTCCCTTTAAGACCAAAACGGCGTACGCCTTTGCAAGGCGAAACTTCAGGAATATTTGTCACCGACCTTAAACTCCAAAGGTCGACGAGTCGATCTGCATAACTTTTCTGTCTACTTTTGCTTCCTTTAATTTTTTCGAGCAGTCCAACTTTCTCATGGGTTATTTGTACTAATTCAGGTCCTTCAATAATCTTTTCACCTACCCTTCCCAACATATGGGTGCTCTGCATTTACGACCATATAATAGCTCGAAGGGTGCCATATCGATGCTAGCTTGCCAACTATTATTGTAGGCAAACTCGACCAAACATAAGTACTCATCCTAGTTCCCGGTCCATTCTAAGGCACAAGCTCGAAGCATGTCTTCGAGTGTCTGAATAGTAGCTCTGACTGACCGTCTGTCTGAGGGTGAAACGCGTGCTAACCTCAACTTAGTACCCCACGCAGCTTGTAAGCCCTTCCAAAAAGAGAAGTAAACTTGGGTCTCATCAGAAACAATAGAGATGGAGTGCCATGAAGTCTGATAATCTCCCTGTAAAACTTCGATGTTTGCCAACTGAGAATCCCTGCTGAATAGGTAGAAAATGAGCTGACTTTGACAATCTGTCTACTACAACCCATATCGCATCATTCTTCTTGAATGTTTTTGGTAACCCGGTTACAAAATCCATGGAAATATCATCCCATTTCCATACTGGAATAGGTAGTGGTGAAGCAGCCCACTAGCTCTCTGATGCTCAATCTTGACTTGTTGACAAGTAAGACATTTGCTACAAATCTAGCCACATCCTCTTTCATACCTTCCACCAGAAATTTTAACGGAGATCATGATACATTTTAGTAGATCCAGGATGGATAGTGAATGGAGAACTATGTGCCTCAGCTAATAAGATTCTCGAAGAGAAGAATCATTAGGCACACATAAACTTTACCACACCAGATTACTCCATGCTCATCTACTCTAAATTCTGACTGTTTGCCATCATCCAAATTCTGTACAATTGCCCAAAGTTCACCATCGTCTTTCTGTGCATCCTTAATTCGAGATACTAGTCTGGCTCGATCTGAAGTCTGGCGAGATATCCATCATTCTTACCAATCTGTAGACAAATACCAAGTTTATCAAGATCAGTAATAATCTGAGGCTGTAACTGGAGTGAGGCTACATCCCTGAACTCTTTCGGCTAAGAGCATCAGCTACCACATTAGCCTTTCCTGGATGATACTGAATGTTGGCGTCATAATCTTTCAACAGCTCTAACCATCTCCTTTGTCTCATGTTTAACTCCTTTTGAGTAAAGATATACTTCAAACTCTTATGATCGTAAAGATATCAAAGTCTCTCCAAAAGATAGTGGCGCCAGATCTTTGAACGAAGATAACAGCAGCAAGCTCAAGGTCATGCGTAGGGTAATTAACCTCATAGGGTTTCAACTGTCGTGAAGCATAAGCAATGACCTTTCGTGTTGCATCAACACACATCCAAGCCCTTTCTTTGAGGCATCACTATTAAATCTGGTATCCACCCGTACCCGATGGAAGTGTAAGAATCGGGGCAGACACCAATCTCTTCTTAAGCTCTTCGAATTTTCTCTCCGTCATCATTCCAAGAGTACTTAACCCTTTCCTTAGCAGTTCGTAAGGGGTAAAGCAATAAAGAAACCCTTCGAAAATCTACGATAGTAACCAGCAAGACCAAGAAAACTCCGGACTTCTGTGGCTAAGTTGGTCTTGGCCATTTAGTGATTGCCTCTATCTTTGCTGATCCATATAATACATCTGAGAGACCACATGACCCAGAAAGGCTACTTGACTAACCAGAATTCACACTTTGAAAACTTAGCATAAAGCTTCTTTTTACGCAAAGTTTCAAGCACGATACGAAGATGGTCTTCATGTTCCTCCTTACTCTTAGAATAGATAAAATGTCATCTATAAAAAGATGACAACTTATCCAGATGTCACGGAAAACTCGGTTCATTAGGTCCATGAAAACAGCCGGGCATTCGTTAACCAACGGCATAACCAAAAATTCGTAGTGGCCTATCGCGTACGGAAAGCAGATTTTGGAACGTCGAATCTTTAATCTTCAACTGGTGATACCGAACCTCAAATCAATTTTAGAGAAACAGTTCGGCTGAAGCTGGTCAAATAAGTCATCGATACGAGGTAGAGGGTAACGATTTCGAATAGTGATCTTATTTAATTCGGTATCAATACAAAGCCTCATAGTTCCATCTTTCTTCTTTACAAATAAAAACGTGCGCCCCAAGGCGAGACACTTGGTCTAATAAATCCAAGATCTAATAACTCCTGTAATGCTCCTTCAGTTCCTTGAGTTCAAGTGGTGCCATAGGTATGGTGCCTTGGAAATCGGCTAGCACCAGGAATAAGATCAATAGTGAATTCCACCTCCGGTCTGTGGAAGTCCAGGTAACTCCTTAGGAAAGACATCAGGAAAGTCACAAACAATCGGATAATTAGAAATATTAGGCTCCTTAGAAGATAAAATTTTAACTGAAGCAAGGAATCCTGCACAGTCGTGAGTAGGGATTTGCGAGCCTTAAGTGCTGAAATTATTTGAAGAGTTTTTCGAGGTTTATCCCTTGATAAATGAGTTCAGATGATAGGGATCTCCAAACATAATGCGAAGTCTGACACTCAATTGTAACATGATGCCGAGTTAACCAGTCCATTCCTAAGATAACATCAAAATCTTCCATTTGCATGGGCAACAGATTCGCTGTAAGAATGAGGGATTCAACTCGGATCGGACAATCCTCATACACATGGGAGATTGTAATAGAGTTTCCCATAGAGTCATAATATTCAAAGTATTTTCTAACAATGTTGGGCTCATCCCTAGATGTTTAAGAAAAGATTGAGAAACTATGGAGTGTGTTGCTCCGGTATCGAATAAGACTTAACATCACGAGTGCCTAACATGAGGTACCGGAAACAGTACCTAAAGAATTTATGATGCCATGATACAATTAGTAAGTAGATATCAAGATAATTTGGATTGTAAGAATCTTAAGTTATTTAGATACGACAGGTTCACATGTGTGTGAAGTATCAAGAGTCATACCTGGTGTGTTTTCTGCATCCTTTGCGTTCAATGCGAACACTCGTCCGCCATTAGTAGGTTGTTTAGCATTATTTCAGCCTTTCCTTTATTATCAGGATATGGACAGTCTTTCAGTAAATGGCCGGTTCTTCCACATTTGAAACAGGTCCTGAAGCTCGACGACAAATACCAAAATGATGTTTCCTACATGTAGTGCATACCGGGGCTTGCTCTTGACCTTGGTTCGGCAGTTTAGGATTCTGCTATTTTTGTTTCCATTGATTTCCTTGGCGGTATTATTTTTGTTGAATTTGGCTTTCCGATCACCTGTATTGTGTTTCTCGTTTGAAAATTGCCAGAAGGTGCGGTATGGTTTCCTTCACGATTTCTCTTACGACTCTCCTCATTTAGCCAACCTCTTCTTGTTCTCCATGTCAAGTGTCTTCAAGCATCGGTACTTCATTGATGTTGTTAAACTTCTGGGTCACTATCCATCTTCGAGTTCTCTCATGAACAGCCCATTTCAACTTTTCTGCTTGGACCACTGGCTACCTGTAGCTTCTCCCAGAAAACTAGCCAGCCTACAGAATATAGCCATGAATTCTTGCCAGGTTCATCATCTTGTTGCTCAATAGATGCATATTCCCGTGCATACTCATTTCGTTCCACCTCAAAAATACTTTCGAAGAATATAGTGCGGAAGTCGGCCAAGAAAGGGTAGCAGCATAACCCTCTCACCATGTGCAAGTTTACCCCTTCCCACCAAACTAGACGTCATCCTCCAGTTTGTAAGAAGCCAACCTAGTTTTAAATACATCACCGACTCCTAGCACCTCGAAAATCTTTTCCAATGGGCTATCCAGTTCGAGCATCCATCGGTGTAGCAGCATCACTAAAAGATCTTGGTCTTTGCTTCATAAAGCGCTCAAGCAAACATGAATCTCAGCCAAGGTGGTGTGATCTCCACCAGGAGGTGGTCCCGTGTTGTTCCCGCCAGGAGGTGGCCCTGAGTTATTTCCACCGGGTGGAGGTCCTGTGTTGTTTCCACCAGGTGTGGTCCATTGTTATTTCCCTCAGATGCTGATCCCATGTTATTTCCACCCAAATTCTCCTGTTGTATCTGCTGGAGACTGTTTGAGCAGTCTGAGTCATCAGATTAGGGAGTATTCAGAAATAGCAGCGTTTACGGCATTAGCAATGAGAGTTTCAAGAGGAGTATCAGACGAAGAGTTATTCCCAACATTTCGGTCGTTCGTGCGTCTATTTGGAGCCATGATAACTGAAAACATAGGTATGCGTGTAAGCAGGAAGGTAAAATTAAGGGAGATTAGAACCTAAACCCATGTCTACCCATTATCTCACAGATTTAGTTTTAAAAATTTTAAGTTTCTACAGGAAAGAGCCTGGGCTCTGATACCACAACTGTAACACCCCAACCCGACAAGGCTGACGTGTCACTATCACGGTATCAAAATCCAAAACAATCCCATTATTAAAAGATTACAAGTCCAAATTCCAAAACCTAATAGAAGATCGATTACATCAATTTAAATAAATAAATATCAGTCTTCTTTATCCAGATTTCCACTCTTCACTCCCCTCCCGGATGACCCTCTGACCTGACGTGCATGAAAACAAAAGCGCCTGAGCATAACGCTCAGTGAACGGAATAACAGATAAATAAAATAAACAGACATGATGATAATCAGAGAATATAACGGTATAAGATATATATCAGATATAACATAACCCGAGCTAATAATCATATCATATAATAACTGAAAGAGGGAACACAGTAGCTAGCCCTGAACCAATTGAAATGAGTATGGGAGACATACAAACCATTCACCAGAGTCCTAAATGGAGTGGTGTGTAACCATCCATCAGAAATACAGGACTAACCTAGGATCGATCCATACGCCTCTGAGGAAATAATAAAAATAACAGAAGGCCAATATATATAAAGTCCTCCTTTAGAGACGCGTGATCTCAGCTCACCGTCACGTTGGTGCCACGTTATTGATGCCGCAATAACGCGTCTTGGTCACCCCAAGATAGGGAGAGCTCGGGTAACAAATTCAAAATATAAAGTAGTCTAGCTACTTATAACATAATCAAAGACACATTATTTACGTATGAAGGAATCAAACTAGAGACGAACGGAAATCAAATAGAAGAAAGAATCAGGATCCGTACCTTAGTCAACCAACAATTGAAAAGCAAAACAATACTAGCCTTCCTCAACGAGTACGAGACCTACAGTTTAGTTGTGGTCTAAATCAAATTACTAATGTTCACATTCACCTTTCCAACTTGACGATTAAATTGAGTTCCGACAAAGTAGACTTTTAAGGCTTTTATTAACGTTAAAGACTTTGATGTCTTGTTTAGTAATTACTCATAACACTTGAGTTTCAAATTACCAATAATGTGAAATACAATCGCGAAATACTTAACTTGATGCATGAATTTGGTACCTCTGTTTACATACCTATTACTAATAAAACAAATATTTGCTTAAATGTTCATGTTAGTATTAGTAGCGAAATCGTTCCTTAGCGTGTATTATTTATAAATCTTAAAGTAAAATCAAATGTTTGCTTCCTTAGAATTTCTCAATCTAAAAAAAAATTGAATACTAGCACTTATTATATATTTCTACATCTCGAGCATACATATTTATCATTTAAAATTTGGATATAATGAACTCTTGGTTTAAAACTAAGAGTTTTAAGCATACATACGTACACTGGTCTAGCATCAAGTCTTTTTTTTCCACTTAGATTCAAATTCTATATACCCATTAGAATTCTAGTAAAATATTAAATCTACATTAATTTATATATTATCTTCTAAGCGTAATTATACTCATGATGATATATATATATATATATATATATATATATGATATATATATATATAATATCTATATATATTATATCAACCCTTTCTGATTCAAGAACCCATTAAACCTCTCAACTAATATATGCAGGTGTATAGGTTAAACGTAGAAGTTTGATATGCAGAACCGAAACGGAATAATCAAATTCTTATTTGATTATAGTCACTGGCATGTTTTCTTCTTAAACCAATACTTAGTAACCGGAATAATCGAAATCTCCCAAGTCGATACGTGGCACGCAGATACAATAGCAAGTCTTCGGAGTTTTATCTCAATCAGAAAACGTTTCAGAAGCAGCAAGGGCCGCACACGAATGTATGGCAGAGCGGTATCACAAGAAAACAACCGAACGAGTGCTCCAAAACCGTATAGGTGGTCGAATCAACTGTTGATGCTCCGATTTGGGCAAATAAAAGGATCGAATCAGATGATGTACATACCCGTTTACGAATAAGAGGGTTCTATAAGTTACCTTAATAATAGATCAAAGACTAAGCAACTTAGAGCCCCGTACTGCTCAGTTCATAGCGGATAGTGTTATGGGTCCCTGTCGGTTGCCGAGGCGACTGATTCAGTGGTGATGGTTCGGTGCGAGGGTGTTCCACGGCAGAGTAGAGATTTAAAGCGCAAGTGTTCACCGGTAGCGACTTAATGGAACATGTAAATTAAGGTTTCGTGAGGCTCTTGTGGGTTTAGTACATGCGATTTAGAGCTGAATGAGGGGTATAAATAATTGGGATGTGCGTGAATTTACTATCCCATCTTCTCGGTTTGTTGAAGAAAACATGAAATCATATGTTTTCTTTTTAAAACAATTATTAAAGGTGCTTTAGTGAATTGGTTGCAGAAAACATGCAATCATGTTTTTTTTCTAGGATTATAAATCTATCCCCCTTAAAAAATTTCGGCCTTGAAATTTGGGCGGATGATTGATAGAATTAATGACAGAACAAATCCTAACAACATAATATTTCAGTCATACTAAATCTCATATGTATAACTGGCTTTATTATGATACTGAACTAGATTTTTTTTGATAAACAAAACAAATAGGTGTGCGCCATATCTTAGAGTCAAAATGTCATAACAGATAAATTGAATTCAACACTAAGAGTTAAATAGTTTCGGATATTGAAAACGGATCGTGTCTTCCATCTCCCATGTAGCTTCGCGTTCAGAATGGTTCTTCCATAATATCTTGACAAATGGAATAGTCTTTTTACGCATAACACGTTCTTGTCGATCAAGTATGGCTTCTGGTTCTTCCTCGAATGATAGGTCTTCATGAATAAGGTGAAGCGGATAGTTCACAACATGAATCGGATGATAATTGTACCCCCCCTTAGAAGGGATATGTGGAAGACATCATGTACATGTGCGAAGCTGAGGCGGTAGTGCTAAACAATAAGATAAGGCTCTTTCCTGTAGAAAACTTAAACATTTAATAAACTTGTGAGGTAATGGGTAGACATTGGGTTAGGATCTACCCTTTTCCAATCTAATTCTAGTGTTCACACGAATATCTTCATTTCAGATGGCTCCTAAGAGACGTGTGAACAACCGCGATAATCAAATGGCCCTTCGGTGATGCAAACTTGGAAGCACTGGTTGCTAATGCTGTCAACACTGCTATTTCGGGGCTCCCTAACATGATGGCTCAGACTGCCCAAACTGTTTTCCAGCAAATACAGCAGGCTAATATGGTTGCAAACCAAGGGACACACCTACTGGCAGTGCCACTGGAATACCCACCAGTTGACATTCAAACTAAAAATTATTTCATTTAAACTATCATTCAAAATCCAATGGAAACCCTAATACATTCCAATTCTCAAATCACTATTATCCTAATTCGAGGCACCGTTCCTTTGGTTAATCATAAGGAAATCGTTGGCGTCTAATCTATCACGTCCAAAATCTAGTTTATCAATCAGTGAGTATTCATATCCCCTTTATATCATTTCTTATTTGAGGGAAATCATGTGATACAATATTCAATCATGATATTCTATTGTTGTTTCATTCTAAATTCAATCAAGACAGGTTATGTTATTACTTGCAACTATGTAAACATACTATGATAAACTGGACGACAGTAAAACCCTAATTCAATCAATCAATCCTGGTATCAATGGTAGATCTACTGGTTTGGATAACCCTCCCCACATGGCTTACGAGTGGTGATTGTGCCAGAGGCAATTAGTCAATCTATGGTGTTGGTGTGCAAGTCTATTATATGCAAGTGTCAAGTCAAGGGGTTTATATTGTGTCGGTTTATCTATATGCTTCGCTATACAATATAAGTCTTAACGTTACCTGTGAATTGAATTATTCTCAATCAATCAATCACTATTATATGTATATTCAAAACTGTGATTACTCACCGGCTAATTTTTAGCTGACTCGCTACTTTCACATGATTTCAGGTTAAGCAAGTTAGTGGACTTCTACATGCTCATTTAAGACCCGGGACTTAGTCAAAATAAAAGCAATTACTATTTGTGACTTCAGTGTTGTAATTGCTTATGTTAAACTTATGCTATCTTGTAATCTGATTTTAATATTATTTCCACTATTAGACAATCATGTTATAGAACAATCAATCATTCCCTCGTCCGCTCCGATGATTCCGCCGTCAGTCGAGGTGTGTCAGATTGGTATCAGAGCCATGGTTATAGGGAATTAGGTTATTAGAAATGAAATGACCTAGACTATAACTAAGTACCCTTACACATGTGTCCTCTCATGTATTTTATATGCATAGATAGGATTTTATGTGCTTTACATGTTTATACTTGATTGTTTGATTATATGCCTTATGTGATTCTTCTTATAGTTTGATTCTCATCAATGCACACACAAATCTTAAATCATATTCAAGGCATTATGTGCTTAAATCAAATGGTTTTCAAAATGAGCTTTGAATCTTTATTCGTGGTTTTCAAATTCGTCAAAATCTGTGTCTTACAACTTGAAACATGTAATGCTGGAAGAGCGTGATGCCCGTATCTCGAGGTGTTCTGTCTAGGCAAAGTATTCGTATAAATCCAAATCAACCGATGGATCTGTCTACCTTACCTGGGAACCCTCGGGATGAGTATCTGCTTATAGGTACGCATGTCTTCAACCAGGTTGTGTTGGACATAACACTTTGATTAGTCAACGTACTCGCTTTGATTTACGAATCAAACGATTACACTTGGAACATCTCATTGTTATTATGTCGAATTTCTGATTGTCGTTTTCATAGCCCATATTACCCAATTCTCATAAAATATCTTAATGATATTCCAGAATGTCTTCTCGTCAAATCCGTTCATGATCTAGAAACTCTGGCCGTAAGATTGCTGCTATTATAGCACGTGAAGTTACTGCGGTCATCCCAACTCTACTTACCCATTTGAACCAAGGCAACAATGCTGTTCAAAACCCAACTGCACCAAACCCTCCCCAAAACTTGTACTTACAAGCATTTCAGTTCTTGCAATCCCACTAAGTTCAGTGGAACCGAAGGAGCCACTGGTCTTTTACAGTGGTTTGAGAGTATCGAGAACACTTTTCTCAATAGTGAGTGTCCCGAAAATCTCAAGGTTTGCTATGCTACCAGTGTCCTTCAAAAGAGAGCACTCACTTGGTGGAACGGGGATAAACGAACCCGTGGAACTGAAACTGCTTTGGCATTGACGTGGGCTGAAGTTAAGGAGCTCATGACTAAAGAGTTCTGCCCAAGAAATGAAGTCCGGAAACTGGAAGCTGAGTTGGGAGTTAACCCAAGACAGTGGCGAGAACCTAGCATACACTAACCGATTTCACGAACTGAGCCTTCTTGTACCGCACCTTGCTACCCCTACCTCCCAAGGCATCGAGAAATACATTGGTGGACTACCCATGCAGATTCAGGATACGGTGTTAGGAAGGAATCCTTTGACACTAGAAGATGCTATTAGGCTGGCTGCACAGCTAACCGATAATCATGTGAAAGCTGGTTCTTTAACCAGGAAAGGATCGAAGAAGAATACCGATAAACTTCCTAACGAAACCGTCAAAACCAACCAACCCGAGCCTTCCAATAACAAGAAGAGGAAGGCTAAATCCCAAAACTTTGCTGTAATTACCCCTGCTGTGCCAATTAATCAAGTCCCTCCAACTTGTCAACTAGCAGTAAACAACTAATCACTGATGAAAAAGCCATACGCCGGACCCTTTTCGCAGTGTAACAACTGCAATTATCACAATCCCGCTAACATTCAGTGCTGTCAATGCACAAATTGTGTTCGTTTGGGTCATACATTCAACGTGTGCAAGAGTGCTGCTAAAGCTCCGACCAATGCACCAGTTCACCAACATCCTCCTGCAATTACCCAGGGTGGTGCATGCTATCAATGTGGTGATCCGAACCATTTCCGCAATCGATGCCCTCAACTTGTCAGCCCGGTTCCTACAGCTCAAGGACGTGCTTTCAACATCAAAGCCCAACAAGCTCAAGCCACCAATGATGTTGGTTGAAAATTCTTGTCCTTGATTTCGTCTTCCTGATTTAGATCATTCAAGATTTGAACACCATCATAACAAATTCTATTATCTCGAACTTTGATCTTAAATCTTGTAATCATGATTTCCCTTTTGTTACATTGGTGTAATTTGAAAATTTCTAAAATTCTAATTGAGATACTTTTCCTTTGGTTGTTAAGTCAAATTTCGTACCGCTTGCACCGTGGGAGATGCAAGAGTTTGCAAGTCAACCTATGACTAAGAACACTCGTATCTTCTAAATGATTCTATCTCATCAAAACAGGGGTGATTCCCTTACTTTGATGAATCTCTATTCGTTTCGATAAATGGTTTCCAATTGTGTGTTTTATGAAATTTCATCCTCTGGATTAGGGTGATTTCCTTATCTTAAGGATTGACTTCAATTATTCTCATTGGAACTTACATTTCACAAATGACATGATCTCACCAAAATAGGATTGAAACCCGTACTTTGGTGACATATGTCAATCTTCGATTGTTTTCTTGTTGTTATGAAATCCAATCATCAAGATAGGCATGAATTCCATACTTTGATGATAATTTCATTTTATGATTGTATTTTCTCAAATGAAATGACCTCGTCAAAGTAGGAGTGAATTCTGGATTTTGATGAAGAAGTTCATCCTATTATATTGTATTTTGTAAAACTTTATCGTTAAGATAGGAGTGATTTTCCTTACCTTAATGGTGAGTTACCTCGTCTTATTTCTATGGATCCTCAACAATGAGTTGGGATCGAACTTTTTAATTGGTAAGTTAGTGGTCATACCTTAGAAATACACCATCAAGTTAGGAGTGAAAACCACACCTTAATGACTATTCTCATTTCTTGATCTTCAACTTACCAAGGTTGTAATCAAGTGACGAGAAGCATGTAGTAACTTGAAGGGTGAAATAATGTTAGTGTTTCGACCTATCAAGCCAAAGCATGATCTCTGAACTTGACAAGAGACCTGATCGTTTTAGATTGATTTTGATTTCAAGCTTGGAGCATTTAAATTCTTAAATTGATTTCTTTTCCTTTATTCTCATGTTTTGACTCGATCTAGCTACATCGAACCATTAATTCCTTACTTATCAACTTTCATTTTGAGATATCATCAACACCTGATTACGTGATGGTAGCCTTCCTAACAATCTTTTGTCAAATAAAGATATTATCAACATGTGATTATGTCTTTCTAGTCATACGAATGTTCTCAACTATACTTATAGGTTTGATGAATTTCGTATGCAATCTACCTTTGGAAATTTGTTACCTTGTAAAACATGTTTACAAATACCTTTCTTATTGTTTACGTCATTTCTTGAATCGTTTTGAATTCTTAACCTTGAAAATCATTGGAATACTAATTTGGTTTTGAGCAACAAGACTCGTTATTATCCTCATTGCGATGTGGATATAATGGTTCATAAACCTTCGTAACTTGTAGTCATGGGTTTGGCATAAAAGAAAAGACATAACTTGGCATGTGTCCAAGTGTCTTACTTTCACATATGACAAAACCTAACCTCCGTGTTCCCATGAATCTCCTGTTTAACTTTTCATTCACCAAGCTGCCTCGTACCGCTAGTGGTCACAACAGTATCTGGGTTATCGTTGATCGATTGACTAAGTCGGCTCATTTCATACCAATTCGTGAGGAATACCGAGTCGAGAAATTGGCTCGTATTTACATCAATGAAATAGTCAGTTGGCATGGTGTACCTGTAGATATTATCTCTGATCACGATGGTCGCTTAGTCTCTCGTTTCTGGAAAAGTCTCCAATCAGCCCTCGGAACTCAACTAAATCATAGCACAGCCTATCACCTGCAAACCGACGGTCAGACTGAAAGAACAACACAAACCCTCGAGGATATGCTTCGGGCTAGTGTCATTGATTTCATTGGATCGTGGGATTCTCATCTTCCGTTGATCGAATTCTCTTACAATAACGGTTACCATACCAGCATCCAGATGGCACCATTTGAGGCCTTGTATGGTCGAAAGTGTCGATCTCCCATTGTTGGTCTGAAGTTGGTGAATCACAAATTACTGGTCCAGAATTGATACAAGAAACAACCGACAAAATTCATAAGATCCGTGATAACTTGGTCGCTGCTAGAAAATCGTCAAAAGCATGCTGACAAAAGACGTAAGCCTATGGAATACAATGTCGGTGATCTCGTACTTCTTAAGGTAACACCTTGGAAGGGAGTGATTCGTATTGGAAAGAAAGGAAAGCTAGCACCTCGTTACGTGGGTCCATTCAAAGTGCTCGAGCGAATTGGGAAAGTGGCCTACAAACTTGAACTACCCCAAGAACTCAGCAATATACATCCGACGTTTCATGTGTCCAACCTCAAGAAATGTCTTGCCGATGAAAATCTCCACATTCCACTCGACGAAGTCCAGATTGATGAATCTATGCACTTTATTGAGAAACTTGTGGAAGTTATGGATCGGGAAGTCAAACAACTCAAACGTAGCCGGATACCTATTGTCAAAGTCCGCTGTGAATCTAAACGTGGCTCAGAGTTTACCAGGGAACGTGAGGACCAAATGAAATCCCAGTATCTGCATCTTTTCGTTTCAGCCTCCTCGTGATTAAAATTTCGGGACGAAATTTCCTAAAGCAGGGGAGACTGTAACATCGCGTATTTGCGTTAAATAAAAAATTAATTTTGTTTAATACGTTGATTGTTAATTCCAATAATTACAAATAATTATAATAATAATAATAATAATAATAATAATAATAATAATAATAATAATAATAATAATAATAATAATAATAATAATTATGACTTAGGAAAAAAAAGTATAAAAATTGAATTTATAAGTCCAGGGGGTAATTATGTAATATATGAAACTTAAAATTAAGTTTTAGCATGAAATAATAAGCAGAATAAACTACAGGGGGCCAAAGTGAAATTTTTTTTTAAACCATCACCCCCATCCCGTCGACCACTGTACCGGCGACCCTTCGGCCGCTTCTCCGGCGAAGCCAAAACACCATAAAACACACGATTCAACCCAATCAAATGTGCCCGACAGTTTCACGTGGGTGATTCGAACCTGTGCCCCACTTAAAATTGAAAATTCAAGTTGATTAGTGCGATTTGGAACCTAACCCACTTCGGCCGAAAGTTCTCCTCGATCGATCGCACTAACACCCTATAATAATCGAATTAATCAGACATAAACTATCCTATAAATGTCTCTAATCGATTGAAACTCTTATTACCTCCTGAAACACCCAAAAATTTCATATTCGAACACATCCCCTGTCGCCACTGTTTTTCGGTTTGTTCATCACTGATTTGTCTTCAATTTAGGTAAGTTAATACATGTATACACTTGATTTCCCTTAGGGATCAAAAGCCCATGAATCTGATTGTTAACAATCTCGAATCGTTGCTCAATTTGGCCTCAGTCGGATCTAGGGTTCATTCGATTTGAGGGTTAGTTGGTGTTTGTGTTTAAAATAATTGGGAACCAAGGATTATCGCGGTTGTATGCCATGGTTCACTGGTTCCCGACTCACATTGCAATCCTTGAGGTCCCGGGTTCGACCCCGGGCACCTACACTTATTTTTTTAAAGCTTTTTAGGCCTTTAAAAATTACAAAAAAAATCTCTAAAAATTATAAAAATATTTTTACAAACATTAAATATTTTTAGAAACTATCTAATAATTTTAGAAATTTATCTTAACATTTTATTTAACTACGTTATTATTTGTTTTAAATAAATAATATAACTAGTTTATATTTCTTATAAAATGGATATTTTTTTCAAATAATGGTTAAAAATCACTAAATTATTATTGGTTCAAATAATATTTATGTATTATTGTTTAAATCATGGTTAGTTCAATTAGATATAAAAGTTTTATATCTAAACCGTTCCAAATCATTTTCATTTCTTTAAGTCACTTAAATAATTAAATAATTTTAATTAATTACCATATAATTAATTAATAAAAATTAGTTATTTGTTTTTCCAACATTTTAACAATAAATCAAACGGTTACGCGTAATAATACATTTATTTCTATTAAATTCTAAACATAATCACTTTCAATAAATTTATTTTATTTATTTCAAGACATTCAAACTAAATAAATTATTTTATTTAAACTATCATTCAAAATCCAATGGAAACCCCAATACATTCTCAATTCTCAAATCACTATTATCCTAATTCAAGGCACCATTCCTTAGGTTAATCATAAGGAAATCGTTGGCGCCTAATCTATCACGTCCAAATTCTAATCTCATCAATCAAGTGAGTATTCATATCCCCTTTTTATATCATTTCTTATTTGAGGGAAATCATGTGATACAATATTCAATCATGATATTCTATTGTTGTTTCATTCTAAATTCAATTCAAGACAGGTTATGTTATTACTTGCAACTATGTGAACATACTATGATAAACTGGACGACAGTAAAACCCTAATTCAATCAATCAATCCTGGTATCAATGGTAGATATACTGGTTTGGATAACCCACCCCACATGGCTTACGAGTGGTGATTGTGCCAGAGGCAATTAGTCAATCTATGGTGTTTGTGTGCAAGTCTATTATATGCAAGTTTCAAGTCAAGGGGTTTATATTGTGTCGGTTTATCTATATACTTCGCTATTGCAATATAAGTCTTAACGTTACCTTGTGAATTGGATTATTCTCAATCAATCAATCAATCTATATGTATATTCAAAACTGTGATTACTCACCGGCTAATTTTTAGCTGACTTGTTACTTTTCATATGATTTCAGGTTAAGCAAGTTAGTGGACTTCTACATGCTCATTTAAGACCCGGGACTTAGTCAAAATAAAAGACAATTACTATTTATGACTTTAACTGTTTTAATTGCTTATGTTAAACTCATGCTATCTTGTAATCTGATTTTAATATTATTTCCACTATTAGACAATCATGTGTTATGAACAATCAATCATTCCCTCGTCCGCTCCGATGATTCCGCCGTCGGTCGGGGTGTGACAGATGTGGACCGACATTGGTGAAAACTTTATCACTGGTCCTGAACTTATATTAGAGACGACCGATAAAGTGTTTATCATCCGAAAGAACCTTGAAGTGGCAAAAAGTCGACAAAAGAGCTATGTTGATAAGCGAAGTAAGCCATTGGAATTCCATGTTGGGGAGATGGTTCTTCTTAAGGTTTCACCGTGGAAGGGTGTTGTTCGCTTTGGAAAGAAGGGTAAACTGGCTCCAAGATTTGTAGGACCTTTCAAGATTCTGAAAAGGATTAGGAAAGTGGCTTACAAACTGGAATTACCTTCCGACCTTAGTGGAGTTCATCCTGTATTCCATGTCTTGAATTTAAGGAAGTGTCTGTGTGACACCCCCCGCAGGAAGGTGTACGAGAGCCGCAACGTGATATTGTCCGCTTTGGTCGCGGCCTCACGGATTTAAAACGCGTCACATTGGGGAAGGTATCCAGCCCCTTATAAAAAGACTTTCGTTTGCCTTCCCAACTGATGTGGGATGAGTCATAGCCATATTTTTAGGCATGTGTCCATCCACCAACCGAAGTAAGACCAGCGTCCTCGCTGGGACAACGGCTCGGCCCTGGCTCTGATACCAACTGTGACACCCCCCGCAGGAAGGTGTACGAAAGCCGCAACATGATATTGTCCGCTTTGGCCACAGCCTCACGGATTTAAAACGCGTCACATTGGGAAAGGTATCCAGCCCCTTATAAAGAGACTTTCGTTCGCCTCCCCAACAGATGTGGGATGAGTCATAGCCATATTTTCAGGCATGTGTCCAGCCACAACATGGGTGTCTCACTTCAAGAAATTCGAGATCGAAGGCAATGGTTTGACACGTTAAGAGAATTTGATACCGAGATTCAGGTGGATGTTAACGAGGCCACTATTATGCTTCAAAATATATGGATTGATAGTGATCTCGAGTTATGCATTCGCGAGGCTCAACAAGCAGCATTAACCAATGAAGGAAAAGATGATGATTTGGTGTCTAATGTTAGATCACAACTGGAGACAAAACCGAATGGCTTGTGGTACTTCTTGAATCGACTTTGGATCCCTAATCGTGATAATCTTCGTCACTTCATCATGAACGAAGCTCGTCAAACCCTATATTCTATTCATCCTGGCTCCGATAAGATGCACATGGACTTGCATAGTCAATATTGGTGGCCTGGAATAAAGAAAGATATCGCGTCTTATGTTTCCAAATGTCTCACGTGTGCAAGAGTCAAAGCCGAGCATCAACGACCAAGTGGTTTACTTGAACAACCTGAAATCCCTATATGGAAATGGGAACATATATCCATGGATTTCATAACCAAGTTACCTCGTACTCCTCGTGGTCATGATAGTATTTGGGTGATTGTTGACCGTTTGATCAAGACGGCACATTTCATACCAATACGAGACACCTACAAAGTTTCAAGACTGGCCCGCATCTTTATTGATGAAATTGTGAGTCGTCATGGCGTGCCGTTGCACATCATATCTGATCGAGACGCTCGTTTCACTTCACACTTCTGGTCGTCTAAGCAGGAACTCCAGGGAACTCAATTGGATTTAAGTACGGCTTACCATCCTCAAACTGATGGTCAAACCGAATGAACAATCCAAACCCTCGAGGATTTACTACGACTATGTGTTCTTGACTTTGGTGGTAATTGGGATACGCATTTACCGCTTGCGGAGTTTTCGTATAACAATAGTTATCACTCGAGTATCAAGATGGCACCGTTCAAAGCGCTTTATGGTCGTAAATGTCGTACACCTTCCTGCGGGGTGTCACAGTATTATTAGATGTATTAAATAACATTTCCTTATATGGTTTAAAATCATCTAAGTATTTTCTATAAATTTATTTCTTTAAATACTCTAATATTTCTATAAAATATTTTTACAAAAGTGATACTTAGATTATTTTCTTATGAAAATAGAGTTTAAATAATAGTTAAGATCATTAAATTATTACTTGACACTATATTATCTTTAATTATAGATTAATCATGATAAAATACATTTTATAAATTCACAAATTATTTATAAATGTCATTTTGAGTTATGTCTTATAAAATATACTTTAAATAACAGTTTAGATTAGTATATTATTATTGGTCTAAACGTTTCTTTTCACTTAATATTGTTTAGATCATGATTATTTTAAATAATTACAAATATTGCACCGTCAAAATGTTAGCTAAGCAACATGTAAGTTCATTTAATTAAGGTTCTGAAAAGTAACGTGAGATGGTTATAAACGTATAATGTAGGTGCTAGTGAAACTTAAGGATTACTCGATTTTGGTTTGCTTTTGCTCTTTGACTAAGGTACGGATTCTGTTTCTTTGTTATCATAGTATTCACTTTTGTTTCCGTTACTTTATAGTACGGATTCTTGGTTATTTTTATCTTAGTATAAATCTTATTCTTTTCCGTTACTTTGTAGTACGGATTTTGATACCTTGTTTCCGTTAATATGACTTCTTTAGCCTTTATTAGTCGTAAATCATTATTTATTTAGTTATGCTCCGACCCGTTCGACTCATTAGTGTTACTTATTGAGACCTGTAGCATGCAATATATATTTTATAAATTTATGCTCATTGTTGCATGTTCCCATAAATATTTTATTGATGCGTTATATGTTGGTAGTTGTACTACCATTTGATTTAGCACTCTATTACCCGAGCTTATCCGACATGTCATTGTGGCGTCAATGACGTGACACTTTCCGTGACGATGTTTATAAATAGTTCACGGCGTCTCCTTTCACACGTTAGTACTCAAGTAGTACTTTGGCCATAATTATTTGGGAGGTGGATGGATCGATCATAGTTCAGTTCAGATCAATTTAGTTCCGGGGAATGGAATCATGTGTGTACGCCCCACACACCATCTCATTTGTGCATAGTCTAGCTAGCTATGTACTTATCAGTTCAGTTTTGGCTCTGGGTACTTCTTATACTACACGACTTAATTTGTTTGTATATACGCGTCGTGTAGATCAGTTCAGTTTCAGTATTACATGTCCAGTTCAGTATCAGTATTATATTTAGAGTCAGATTTCCGTTTCAATGCCATATGATCAGTTCAGGATCAGATATCAGTATTTTATGCTTCGAATCGCTACTACTGTTCTTTCCATCACTGAGCAACTTTTGGCTCAGCCGTATTTTCTTTTGTGGTGTTTTCTTATTTTATTGTAGGTAATCAGGGTAATCCGGGAAACCAGTGAAGAGTGGATTGAAGACCAAGATTATCTTTTATTTTAATTGATGTATTGAACATCTTAATTAGGTTCTTTCGGATTATTTGGTTTGTTTGAAGTTATTTCTTCTAACCGTCTCTTTAATATAATGGATTTGATTTTTGAATTGATATCTGTAATAGTGACACGTCAGCCTCTCTAGGTTCGGATGTTACAGGTAGCTTCCAATGGTGTTTAAGATCGAAAGCCCTCTGTCAATTTGGAATTAGGAGGTGCCGAAGTTGGAGTTCGAGTAAGTTGCATGTCGTGATAAAGTGGGTGATCGATTTTGTTATTTGGATACTTCTCAGGTGAAATTGAGCGTGTAGATAGATTAGGGATAGTTAAACGATTGTCCATGCTTGATTAATTGGGTTATTATTGTGTCTTTAATGCCTAACGGCTCAAACGATTTGTGGCATCGGTTATACAATGGTTCGAATAGTAACCGGTGTTTTAAACGCAATTAAATCGTGCATTCAAGTTTGAAACATACATACGAAGGAGTTTGGAACGGTTTGGGATTGATTTTGAATGGTTTTGAGTCGGTTTTGGACTCGCCGGAGTCGCGGCCGGAGTGGCCGGACTCCCTGCAGTGAAATGCGGGGCTGAACAAGGAGGGTTGGTTTTTTTTACAATTTACAGCTTTGGTCCCTGAGGTTAAGGATTTGTTTAAATCTTTTCCAAAACTTAGGTTTAAGTTTAAACTAATTTACAGTTTAGACCCTGAGGTTTTGAATTGCTATTATTTTATGTTCAAAACTAATTATTTACAAGTTTTTGAAATAATAAAACTTATATTGTTTTTATTTATTTACAAGATTACTTAATATGATTATTATTATCATCATTATTACTATTATGTTTATTATTATATTATTGCTATCATATTTATTATTATTATTATTATTATTATTATTATTATTATCATTATTATTATTATTATTATTATTATTATTATTATTATTATTATTACATAATTTACTAGCTTGATTAATAACTTTTAAATTTAAGAACAACTAAAAGATAAGCACAAGTAACCCATGAGTTTCATAATTCACGACAATGGTCCTTACAAGATTAAACGCCGTTAACTTTTAATTAATGTAAAATACGAGATGTTACATCATATATATATAAATAGTCAAAATTTGATATAATCCTATTACAACATATTATTTAACTATAACATATTCAAAGATGATGGAAATGAGCATCCACCGCTACACTGAAATCGTAGATGTTGACAGTTAAGTTCACACAAATCCTTCCTATAATTTCTCCCCAGCCATTGTACACATCAAAAGAGAATTTAATATTGTTGGTCATGGTTATCTGTAAAAGCATACTCAAAATAGTCAACATAAAGTTGGTGAGATCATAGGTTTAATTTTTAGACAAAATATTTTTGATGCATCAATTACAACCAAATCTTTCTTACTAATCTGATAATTCATACCGTAATGAAATAATTCATAAAATCAGATAATATATCATCACAACACTAATCCTGTTGTTGGAGGAAATATTACCCTAAGTAGCGCTACCTATATTATCCAACGGTTTCACATCCGAATTAATGGTTGTATCACAAATGACAGTATATCTCAAAAATCTCAAAATAATACATCAAACACAAACAGTATGTTTTTTTCCCTTAAAAACTTTATAAACACAAAAAAGAGGCTATAAGTCTCACCTTTTAGTTTCTGCGATGACCTAAAAAATAATTATTCATATGTTAGATAAAAAATTTTCTTTAATATTTTTAGAACCTTAGATGGAAGTAATCTTCCAAAAGCTTAATAGCAACATAATAAAAGTTACTATCATTTAATAATTTTCGGATAATTTATTAAAATTTATAAAACTTACCAAAATTCATAAAAATTAGTCATTGCTGTCCACAAATCCTCATATTTTTCCAGTCTGTTGTTCCAAAAATTATCGTCATCTCATAATTTATCTGGTATTTATTAATCAATAGATATTTTTCTGTAATTTTTCTAATAATCACAAAATTCTGTAAAAATAGCTATATAGATTTATAAATTATGAAATTTATCAACTCTATTTCTCTTATTAAATCAAAATTTTTGTAAATTTTTCATCATTTATTATGCAGTAAAAATATTTCTTTCGATTTTTCATTTCCAAAAGACCTAAAAATACAAATTTTAATTATAAATAAAAATTAAATCACGAAATTATTTCTGGAGTGTTTAGAAAATCTAATAATCATTATATAATTTTCCAGAATTTTTCAGGTTTTGGTTCTTCCAATAGAAAATTTTCTTTTATAAACATAAATAATTTATAAAAATTATTTTACTTATCTAAATTTAACCAAAATTTACAAATTTTAGAATTTTCCAAATACTTTCAAATGTTTATTCTCACAATCACAGTTATTTAAATATATTTTGGGATTTTCGATTAGATTTTTATACTATACTTTAATTTCTTTTATTATTTTTTATATTATTTTGTTATAACTTTTTAAAGGTTTAAATCTGAGCAGTCATGTTAACGAGTCGGGGGTCTCTTCGGAAGCGGTCTCTCTATCTCTCAGGATAGAGGAAAGACTTGCCACCACATACCCCTCCCAGACCCTGTTTTTCAGCGGGATACACTGGGTATGTTTGTTTGTTTGTTTTAAATCTGAGCAGTCATATTTTAACAAGGTTTTTAACAACTCTTTTTATATTCTCTTATTCACAAGAGTTATTTTATACGTGTTTATCAAACACATATAACACAAGAATTTCAAATACCAAAGGGTTTGAAATTAGAACCTTGATTTGACATAAGGAGAGGGTAGCACACACATTTCTCTTGTCTTGTTCTTGGCTTGTTTTGAGGTCTAACCGTAGATGATGATGACTAGTGTAACTTTGTGAAACCCAAGTACTAGAACAATACTAACCGAGAGTTTGGAGATGGTGGTGTTCGTTTGTGGTTGCGGTTTGGAGCTCAAAGAACCCCTGAATGAAAAGGTGGTGGTCGATGGTATAGTTTCTTCGAGCAACCGAGAGTTTGTGAGGTAAGTGGTGGTGTTTGGTTGTTCTAGCCGAGAGGTATACATATAGCAAGAGGGTTCATCATGATGTCTATGGTTTAGAGTGGTGATGTGGGTTTAATAGGGTGCTTTGGTGGCGGGTTATGGTGTGAACCAAAGAGGTGGCGGTTGCATGGTTAGCTTGGTGTATCAACATGCAAGGTGGAAAGTTAAAGGCTTGCATGACTTACCTTAGTCATGATTGCAAGTTTGCATAAGGTTTTAAATAGTTAACCTGTTTGGTTAAAATCAAATGGTGCTAGTTGGGTTTGGTTTAGTTTGTTTAATGGACCGTTTTTAGGCTTGGTTAAGGTTATGTCAAAGTTTAAGTGTTTATGGTTTTGGTTTGTTTTGATGTTAAGTTCCTTTAATGTATCAAGATATTGAGGTGTTTGTTTGAGTTATAATATGGTACATTGTGGTATTTGAGAGACTTGAGGTGTATTCGATAATTCAACAATTTAGTATCTTGATTCATATATGCACACAGAACATTTGCATGCATGCATGCTTGCTTATAACACATGTCACACCCCAACCTTGACAGCGGAAACGTCGAGATGTGAAACTTAAGATCGTTCATAGCCACATAACGCTATTATTAAATCCAAATATATTATTCATAAGTTTCAAAGGTAACATTACAAACATAAGTCTCAAATAAAGAAATTAACAAGCATAATAAGAAATATAACAAGCTCATTCATTTATTTAACTAGATCCATTGCTTTGTGTGTACAAGCTTCAAAAGTGGCGACCAAACTTGAGTATTTCCTGAAACATATTAAAAATAAAAGGTCAACAATAATGTTGGTGAGATTTCCATAGTTTCCAATACATAAGTATATAAAAGATGGCAATTCATGTTGTAAATTAGAGAATAAAGTAACTAGGGATGTAAGACAGAATGCACAATCAAACCTTGACAAAGTTTTACAAGTCTCAAACATTTACAAGTATATACGATTAGCTAAGTGTACTTGAATCAACCAAGCAGGCTTGTCAGGCCCATAGATCTATAACGTCGCCAGGCTAGCAATAGTTAATGATTGTACATATATTCGACATTACATGGTAGCTACAAGGTTCAACTAACCACAACACACAAGTAAATTGCCATAAGTTTACAAGAATCAAACGTTTAAAAGTGCAATGATTATTACGTAACATGTTTCACTCCAAAGTGTGAAAATATGAAAAAGGGGTATAGAAATACTGACATGATGATGCATATAAGATGATAATAAGAATTAAATGATATTCCAACGTATTCCTCTACAAGGCACCTAAACGTATATATTACAAGATTAGGGTTAATAATAAGTTTAACGTTCTAACGAAAACTGGGGTTTTAATAGAATTATGGGGTTTTGTCAAGTAATTGAATTTATAAAATCATTTATATCTTGATTCAATGAAAAGAATTATACCATTTCAATGTTTTAATATAGAAGATAAATTTGGTATAATAGTTGATAAGATTTAAATATAAAATGTAAATATATTTTTATAATCTTTTGAAATACACATGATTTAACAGTGATTAAAATAACGTACTGACCAATAATAATTTATTAATGATAACGTATTTGAAAAATAGTAATATATTATTCTAAACTATTATTCAAAGTATATTTTATAATAAATAACTCAAAATGACATTTGCGAATTTATGATATATATATATATATATAATTTCTACAAATATTCATGATTAATCCATAATTAAAGAGAATATGGTGTCTACTAATAATTTAACAATTTAAACTATTATTTAAGTCTATTTTTATAAAAAATTATCTAAGTATGACATTTGCTAAAATATTTTATAAAAGCTATTAGGGTGTTTTAAATAAATAAATTTACAGAAAATAATTATGTAACATTTAAAATAAGAAAAGTTTATAAAACGTATTTTTATATTTTTTAGAATTTTTTATATATATTTTTAAAGGCTTTAAAAAATGCTTGAGGGTGCCCGGGTTCGAACCCGGGACCTCAAGATTATGCAGCATGTGACTAACCAGTGAACCAGGGTCGCGGCCGCTGTTTACTTTGGTTTTAAATTGTTTTAAGTCAAGTTAATAAAGTTTTCCCAATACACCAAGAACCCTAGTTTGATTTAGATCCAAATTGAACATGGATTTGATATGGTTAGTGAAATAAAAAATAAGGCTTTTGATCCCTAGATGAAATCGAGTGTGTGGGTGTGTGTAATTACTAGAATGATGATCGAATCAATGATGCAATGTGGAAGAACAGTCGCGACTACATGGATGATGATTCAAGGCGCAAACGTTGATGTTAATCAAATTCCTTGTACATGAAGCTTCTAATGACATTAATGAACGAAAGCCCTCTACTAATTGAGGGTAATATTTCAGCCGAGGCGAATTCGAATAAGTTGCAGGTTCGATGAAGGTGATGGTTTAAGTGTGATGAAAATATGTGCTTCAGGTGAAATTGGAACTAGGAATAGATTATAGATAGTTAGATGATCGTTTGTGTGTGATTAATTGAGTTATTACTGAAGTTTAATGCTCGAACGACTATGTGTTTAAAGTCTTTCGGTTATGCTTTTGATTGGTTTAGTAACCGGCGGTTAAACGCGATTAAATGGGTGTATTCAAGTTCGAATCACGTTCTAGAATGATTTGGAACGGTTTTTGGATTGGTATTCAACGGAATTTAATGGTTTTGGGGTGGCCGGAGGGCCGCCGGAGTTTGGCCGGCGAGATGGTCGGGAAACCGGGGGGGAGAAAGGTTTGGGTTTAACAATTTTACACAATGGTCCGTGTAATTCTTGTTTTTGTTATTTTATGTAATAAACTTTGATTTAAAGTTTTCAACTTGTCATAAATGCCCCCTTAACTTAATTAAGGCTTAATATTTCAAACATTTTTCTAACTTACTAATTGTTTAACTTTTATAAATCATTATTCTTATTATTATATATATTATTTTTATTTTATTTTATTTTTACTATTGTGATCATTTTTATTAGTATAACTTTAAGTTTAGTTTTATATTAATACATAAAAGTTGTATTTATCATCGTTATTATTATTATTTAGTAAAGTAATTTATTAACTTGTAAATTAACGTAGAAACGAGCTTAGACGAGTCCTCAATGTTTCGTTAAATGACAAAAAGGTCCTTACAAGAACATAACGATGTAAATTTTTATTTAATGAAAATACGAAAGGTTACAGTCTCCCCAACTTTTAAGAATTTCGTCCCGAAATTTAATTTCAAAGGAAACTTATGATGAAAGATAGTTGTACTAACGGACTGTGGTTGGCATTTAATTACGGGTGAGATATTTCGTTTTGCGAATTATGGAATTTTACAAGGTTCTTGACACGATGCATGCAAATTTGGACTCTTTGAGATTTGACCCAGGAAACGTTGGAAAACGATGATGAGTTCCTGAGGTATATTAGACTTATAAGTCACACTACTCTCAACATCTAGAATGAAATCATGTAATAAGGTAGTGTCTTAAATCCATTGAAAATGTCCGTAATTGTATGAAAGGTTGACCGACGGAATTGAAGAATCTCAAGTGTCACTATATAAAACGATACAAGCTTAACGTATATCTTGTGAATACGTATTGTTCATTTGGTCAAACCGTCAGATTAATAATGATACGATAGGCTGAGATTTTGAGCTGGGTTCCCAGAGATGATTAGAGACATTGCTAATAACAGAAGGTGGATCGATCATCAAAATTAACTATCGGTGTTTAACGACACACCACGATATACGACTATTTGGAGTAAGTGCGAGTCAATTTCTCGACCCGTTATCTCACATGAGTCAATATGAAAGGCGCGAAACTAGACAGTTGGTCAATAATGCACTAAATGTCATTATGCCATCAAGAAATACGAGGCGATTTGTATATACACCAAGCTATGTCCACTTTTCCTTTGTGCCAAACCATGAATACTAATCGCGGAAATTCATGATTTTTTTTTCCACATTAGAATAAATGTAATAACAAGTCTTGTGAGTCGCAGTCAAGTTAGAGGTTTAGAGTATTTCAAGCTTAGGAGTTCAAAGGTTACGCAACATAATAGGACTTTCATTTTTAATTATGGGTAAAGAGTGAAACAAAGACGTCGTTCATGATCGGTTTGGAATGTAAATAATTCAGGATATCAACGATGAAGGCAAACTCAAATAGCTTTCCAAATACGGCTTGTACACGCGGTTCATCAAAACCATAAACACAACCGTACATTGCTATAACCAGAAAGGCATGGCATAAATTTATAATGACTTTATGTTGTATGAAATATTGTTTTACGAGTGTTATCATCGTGCAATTAGGTTTTGATGATAACTCAGAATGAAGGTCGATAAAAAGGTTCCATAAAGCTAGATCAAACGTCAAATTGAAACATAAAAGCACGAGAGAAGAAATCGATTTAAAATTTAAATGTTCCAGGCTTGGAACTAGGGTTACCCTAAGGTGACAAAGACCTCTTTGAGTTCAAGATTCATGCTTAAGCTTGACTGGCTGAAACCTTATCGTTGATAACTCAGATAACGGTGTTCACCCTTCAAGTTATTACATGTTTCTTGTTAGTTAAAGTCTTAAAAACCTTGGTAAGTTTAAGATCAAGGAATGGGAATAGTCACCAAGATGTGGTTATCACTCCTAGCTTGGTGGTGTATTTCCCAAAGTACGACTCTTAACTACCAAGCGAGAGTTTGATCCTAACTCTCTGTTGAGGATCCACAAGAATAAAATGAGGTAACTTACCATTAAGGTAAGGATAATCACTCCTATCTTAACGGTAAAGTTTTATAGAAACAAAATATAGCAAACTGAAAAGCTTCATCAAAGTACAGAATTCACTCCTACTTTGATGAGGTCATTTCATTTAAGGTAAATACCATCCATAAAATTTTAAACGGGTAAAATTATCATCGAGGTATGGATTTCACGCCTATCTTGATGATTGAATTTCATAATAACAAGAAAAAAACAATCGAGAATTGACCTTTGTCACCAAAGTATGGGATTAAATCCTATTTTGGTGAAGTCATTTCATTCATGAAATACGAGTTCAAGAGAAGAATGAGTGAAATCATCCACAAGATAAGCAAATCAACCCGATCCAGGGGATAAGATTTCATAAAACATCCAATAGAGAAATTGAAAACCATCATTGAGGTATGAAATTTTACTCCTATTTTAAGGAGGTAAATTCCATTAGTAAAATACGAATTCATAAAAACAAAAGAAGGAAAATGATCATCAAGGTAAGGAAGTCACTTCTGTCTTGACGTTAAAATTTCATAAAAACAGTAATAGCGAATGGAAAGTCATCACCAAAGTAAGGGAGTCACCCCTGTTTTGATGAGATAGAATCATTTAGGAGATACGAGTGTCCTTAGTCATAAGTTGACTTGCGGACTCTTGCATTGCCTACGATGCAAAACGGTTAGAAGATTTTACAAAGCTCGACTTAGCAAACGATGAGAATATCGGCTAGAAATTTAGAAACTTCAAATTACATCAATGTAACATTAACTTGAAAGGAAAGTCATACTTGCTAGGATTAAGGTTGAAGTTCGGGATAACAGAGTCAATTATGATAGGTCCTCAAATATTGAATGGTTTAAATCAGGAAAACAAGATCAACGAGGAAAATGATTTAATACAACAATGAGATGTAAACGTTCGGTTCGAAATAAAAGGGGAAATGCGTTGACCTCTCAAAGTGTTAAGCCAACCACAACTTTACGGAAGACACGCGTACCTATAAGAGAATACCAATCTCATGAGTTCTAGGTCAGATAAACAGATCCAACGGTTGAATCAGATTTATGTGTATACCTTGCCTAGACAAGGTATCCCGAGATGCAGGTATTCCACCTTTCGGCATTGCATGATTTCAGGTATGGGACACACTTTAAGGAAGTTTGAAAACCATAAGGAACAATTTAAAGTTTTGAAAACCATTTGGTTTAGACGCCCAATATCCTTGGATATATTAAGATTCATGTACATGTTGGTCAAGATATGAAGATAGTTACAAGAGGCATACAACGTGTAATGATATTTACACATAGAAATTGAGGAGTAAAATGAGTTCAATTTTAATGGGAACATTCTGTAAGATAGGAATAAGAAAATATTAGAATTTCGGTGATAAACCAGTTCAAGAAATCAAGGATTTTTGATATTTTTAAAATACAAATAGGATGGTTCCATTTGGTAACGTATTACCATTTGGAAACGTTGACACGTCAAGGTAAATTGACCCATTTGCCTTACAAACTTGTGTGCCTTGACCATAGTTTATCACTCATCCCTAAACCATAGTTTATCACTCATCCCTAAACCATAGTTTATCACACGTCAAGGTAAATTGACCCATTTGCCTTACAACATTACCATTAGTTTGTTTAATGGACCGATTTTTAGGCTTGGTTATGGTTATGTCAAAGTTTAAGTGTTTATGGTTTTGGTTTGTTTTGATGTTAAGTTCCTTTAATGTATCAAGATATTGTGGTGTTTGTTTGAGTTATAATGTGGTACATTGTGGTATTTGAGAGACTTGAGGTGTATTCGATAATTCAACAATTTGGTATCTTGATTCATATATGCACACGTAAACATTTGCATGCATGCATGCTTGCTTATAACACATGTCACACCCCAACCTTTACGGCGGAAACGTCGAGATGTAAGAGTTAAGATCGTTCACAGCCACATAACGCTATTATTAAATCCAAATATATTATTCATAATTTTCAAATATAACATTACAAACATAAGTCTCAAATAAAGAAACTAACAAGCATAATAAGAAATATAACAAGCTCATTCATTTATTTAACTAGGTCCATTCCTATGTGTGTACAAGCTTCAAAAGTGGCGATCAAACTTGAGTATTTCCTGAAACATGTTAAAAATAAAAGGTCAACAATAATGTGGGTGAGATTTCCATAGTTTTCAATACATAAGTATATAAAAGATGGCAATTCATGTTGTAAATTAGAGAACAAAGTAACTAGGGATGTAAGACAGAATGCACAATCAAACCTTGATAAAGTTTTACAAGTCTCAAACGTTTACAAGTATATACGATTAGCTAAGTGTACTTGGATCAACCAAGCAGTCTTGTCAGGCCCATAGATCTATGACGTCGCCGGGCTAGCAATAGTTAATGATTGTACATATATTCGACATTACATGGTAGCTACAAGGTTCAACTAACCACAACACACAAGTAAATTGCCGTAAGTTTACAAGTATCAAACGTTTACAAGTGCAATGATTATAACGTAACATGTTTCATCCCAAAGTATGAAAATATGGAAAAGGGGTATAGAAATACTGATATGATGTATGCATATAAGATGATAATAAGAATTAAATGATATTCCAACGTATTCCTCTACAAGGCACCTAAACACATATATTACAAGATTAGGGTTAATAATAAGATTAACGTTCTAACGAAAACTAGGGTTTTAATAGAATTGTGGGGTTTTGTCAAGTAATTAAATTTATAAAATCATTTATATCTTGATTCAATAAAAAGAATTATACCATTTCAATGTTTTAATATAGAAGATAAATTTGGTATAATAGTTGATAAGATTTAAATATAAAATGTAAATAAATTTTATAATCTTTTGAAGTACACATGATTTAACAATGATTAAAATAACGCACTGACCAATAATAATTTATTAATGATAACGTATTTGAAAAATAGTAATATATTAATCTAAACTATTATTCAAAGTACATTTTATAATAAATAACTCAAAATGACATTTGTGAATTTATGAAATAAATATATATAATTTCTACAAATATTCATGATTAATCCATAATTAAAGAGAATATGGTGTCTACTAATAATTTAACAATTTAAACTATTATTTAAGTCTATTTATTATAAAAATTTATCTAAGTATGACATTTGCTAAAATATTTTATAAAAATTATTAGGGTGTTTTAAATAAATAAATTTACAGAAAATAATTATGTAACTTTTAAAATAAGGAAAGTTTATAAAACTTATTTTTATAATTTTTAGAATTTTTTGAATTTTTATATATATTTTTAAAGGCTAAAAGGCTTAAAAATGCTTGAGGGTGCCCGGGTTCGAACCCGGGACCTCAAGATTATGCAGCATGTGACTAACCAGTGAACCAGGGCCGCGGCCGCGGTTTACTTTTGTTTTAAATTGTTTTAAGTCAAGTTAATAAAGTTTCCCCAATTCACCAAGAACCCTAGTTTGATTTAGATCCAAATTGAACATGGATTTGATATGGTTAGTGAAATCAAAAATAGGGCTTTTGATCCCTAGATGAAATCGAGTGTGTGGGTGTGTGTAATTACCAGAATGATGATCGAATCGATGATGCAATATGGAAGAACAGTCGCGACTACATGGATGATGATTCAAGGCGCAAACGTTGATGTTAATCAATTTCCTTTTACATGAAGCTTCTAATGACATTAATGAACGAAAGCCCTCTACCAATTGAGGGTAATATTTCAGCAGAGGCGAATTCGAGTAAGTTGCAGGTTCGATGAAGGTGATGGTTCAAGTATGATGAAAATATGTACTTCAGGTGAAATTGGAATTAGGAATAGATTATAGATAGTTAGGTGATCGTTTATGTGTGATTAATTGAGTTACTACTGAAGTTTAATGCTCGCACGACTATGTGTTTAAAGTCTTTCGGTTATGCTTTTGATTGGTTTAGTAACCGGCGGTTAAACGTGATTAAAGGGGTGTATTCAAGTTCGAATCACGTTCTAGAATGATTTGGAACGGTTTTTGGATTGGTATTCGAAGGAATTTAATGGTTTTGGGGTGGCCGGAGGGCCGTCGGAGTTTGGCCGGCGAGATGGTCAGGAAACCGGGGGGGGGGGGAGAAAGGTTTGGGTTTAACAATTTTACACAATGGTCCCTGTAATTCTTGTTTTTGTTATTTTATGTAATAAACTTTGATTTAAAGTTTTCAACTTGTCATAAATGCCCCCTTAACTTAATTAAGGCTTAATATTTCAAACATTTTTCTAACTTACTAATTGTTTAACTTTTATAAATCATTATTCTTATTATTATATATATTATTTTTATTTTATTTTATTTTTACTATTATGATCATTTTTATTAGTATAACTTTAAGTTTAGTTTTATATTAATACATAAAAGTTGTATTTATCATCGTTATTATTATTATTTAGTAAAGTAATTTATTAACTTGTAAATTAACGCAGAAACGAGCTTAGACGAGTCCTCAATGTTTCGTTAAATGATAAAAAGGTCCTTACAAGAACATAACGATGTAAATTTTTATTTAACGAAAATACGAAAGGTTACAACACATATATGTAGTTATATAGTTAGTTACAAGACTTAATCGTATACACAAAACGTGTTCATGCATTCCAAATTTTATATATAAGCTTGCATTCACATAATGTATATAAAATATACATTCATGTCATAATAATATAGTCATATAATAATTGGTATGTGAAAATATTAGGGCTTAATCTGACCTTAATTAGGGTTGTCACAAACATAAAAACATAACCTTAATAATGACCCAATTATTCTTTTGAAAATTTAATCCTATGTCCGAAAACATAGTCGTTGCATTGCCTCATTCAGACTTTTGACCAAGAAAATACCAAATGGATGCAGGCCCCACTCCCACACAGGTCCATTCGGCTCGGCCGAGAGCCTCGGATTAGGCCTTATAAGGTTGACCAGGTCCGGTCCAAATGTATAAGCTCCTGTTGAAGTTAACCAATTTGCTTCCAAGGCCCAGGTTGTGATAATCGAGCCGGTATAAAGCTCACGATCTAGAATTATGATGAAAACTCCACATAACCTTTCTCCATAACGCATTTTCATCTAAAAATTTACTATAAGTTCCTATCTTAACCTAGAATTTAAGGATTTGATAACTTGGAACCTACCAAAAATGATTGCTTCTCATTTCAGTTACTAAATAACATTGATGATAACATCAACTTAGCATAAAAAATTGAAACTTTCTTGAACCCCTTCATCCTCATTGACACAAACACATTGAAAAACTTTCTAAATAATGAAAGTTGGTTACACAAGAGAATATCCAAGTTTACATTTGAGATTTTAAATGTTCAATACTACCCTTTAAACTATCAAAGATGATATCTGATCACAAGTAGTTTCTATTTTCATTAGTTTCTTTTAAACTAAAGCTTCATCCACATTTAGCTCGAGGAGACGTGTTAAAATAATTATCATGGCAGTAAAGTAGTGATTACGTTGTTTATTATTATTAACTGGTGAGTAGTTAATTAGCATGCGGGTAATGTCAAAATGTCATGTAGTATACATATGTTTATATGCATATATTGTCTTGAAATGTTCTAGTTAAAAAAAAATCATAATTTCATAATCTATTATGTTCACCCTTTAGTTTAAGTACTAGTGTGGAGCATGTTTGTAAAAATAATCTAGAATTTTAATAGTTTAAAACGAAAAAAATATAATATACACCATATTTATGATTTGATAAAATCATATAAAGGTTGATGAATCCCAAGGTCACAAATTATACCAAATATCACAAATTATACCAAATATGAGCAAACATTTAAGCCACTGAAAGAGACGAATCGACACACTATCTCCATCAGTGGCTCGTAATCAGCCATGGTGGTGTCACATAGCACAGTTTCTACATTGATTATTATTTTTTACTATGTAATATTTTATAATTTTAACATAAATAATAATAATAATAATAATAAAATAATTTGGTTTGTCAATATGGTCAGGTTTTTCAATATGGTCAGGTTTGTAACGTAATGGTAGGGCTGTCCAAACCGCTCGACGCTCGCTCGACGCTCGACGCTCGACGCTCGCTCGACGTTCGTTCGAAATTTGCTCGAAAAATGCTCGTTCGAATTTTTGCTCGGTTGTAAACGATCCGATCGGCTCGGATCGGTTTGTAAACGAGCCAAGCACGAGCAAAGGTCCGCTCGGTTTGGTTCGGATCGAATTAGTATGTATATATAGTTTATAGGTAGTGCTTTGGTAGATTTGACCCATTATATACAAATATATAATTTTATTTATGCATATTTGATCAATCAACCTAATAAAAGAATTCTACACTTAATATAAAAGTGAAATCCTAAGCCGTTAAAAGATATTTTTCGATCATCTCACTCTCACCGTCAGCGTTATCTGCAATATGCTCTCCGCCTTATCAGCTATAGACTTAGCTAGCTTCATCGTTAGTCACAATGTGTTATCATCCATAAAAGTATTATGTAATGAAATGTTGCAGATTTTAAAGTTATTAAACTTTATTCGTTATAGTATAAATTGTATGACACACAAGATAGTTGGGTTGTATAAATTATTTGCCGCTCGTTTGCGCTCGCTCGACGTTCGTTCGAAAATTTAACGCTCGAAAAATGCTCGTTCGATTTTCCGCTCGGTTGTAAACGAGCCGATCGGCTCGGTTCGGTTTGGAAACGAGCCAGGCACGAGCAAAGGTCCGCTCGGTTCGGCTCGACTCGTGAACAGCCCTACGTAATGGTATCAAAGTGTTTTGATAAGATTTTTTTTAGGTTAAAAGTTCAAGTTTCATATTAAACAAATGGTGTAACAAAGTCATTAAAAAGATTAGACAATTTATTGTTTACATGATTAAATAATTGCATGTAGCGATATAAAAACAAGTGAGTCTACTTCGTACACCTTAACATGTGCCAACAATAACATATATTAGTAAAACTCATGACAATTTTATTGATTTACATAGTATTATCTTTATTTCTTCATAGACCTTGATTGATATTTTCAACAATTATATATGATAATTGGTTGTGAAAAATAGCTACACTTTTAAAATAAATGCACAAATATTTGTAGTTTATAAGAAGATATGAAAAGAACAGCCACTTAATGATCACTAAATCAGTTGTCACCTTTGTAAACAAGCCATCATTGCCAATTCTTTTGCCACATACTCTTTTATCATTTAGAATAGTATCATGAAGTCATCGAGTTGGAAAGTTTTAGTGTCCCATATGCAGCATTTTCTAATATTAATGATCATTAAATGTATTACAAAAACATATAATGTTTATGAGTTTTTTCTAAAAACATATAATGTTTATGAGTTTTTTCTTGAGGATCTATCTCTTAAATCTTCATATAGCTAGTTTATATTCGAGTTTCATAAAGATAAAAGAAGAAAAGATTATATAAGACCCTTGTCGAATCATTTGAGAAATAAGGCTAACTTCTAAATCTCATTTCTCTATGGTCGTCTTTCATTCTCTCTCTCTCTCTCTCCCTCCCTCCCTCCCTCCCTCCCTCCCTCCCTCCCTCCCTCCCTCCCTCCCTCCCTCCCTCCCTCCCTCCCTCCCTCCCTCCCTCCCTCCCTCCCTCCCTCCCTCCTCCCTCCCTCCCTCCCTCCCTCCCTCCCTCCCTCCCTCCCTCCCTCCCTCCCTCCCTCCCTCTCTCTCGCTCGCTTCGGTACTAGCTTGGTACCGCCACTATCACCATCAACGGTCACCACCAACACCAACGCTAATCACCACCACCGGCCACCGGCTGACAACCGTCGACCACCGGAAACCCGTCGACGGAGCACCGCCGCTCCACCCCACGCCACATCCGCCTCCCCCACAGCGAACCCACCTCCTCCTCCCCCGCAGAAACCCACCCCACGCTACCTCCTCCTCCTCCCCCGCAGCGAACCCACCTTCGCCGGAACCCTTCGCCATCTCCCCATGCAGCTAACCCACCTACCGCAGAAACCCTTCACCCCACCTCTCCTTCGCCGGAACCTACCGCCCCATCTCCCTTCGCCGGAGCACCACCGTCCCACCTCACCCCACCTCGCCCATCTCATACGCCATCTCCCCCTCTCTCCCCCACCCGTTCGCCGGAGCACCACCACCGGAACCATTCGCCGGAACCCTTCACCGAAATCGGACCACCACACCTTCGCCGGAATCACGACCACCGCCGTCACCGTCACGATCACCACCATGACCACTGACCACCTCTTACACCCCCCTCCACTTCACCCCCCTAACCCACCACCACCGCCGACGACGGCAGCCAACAACCAGCCACCACCACCACCACAAAAACCCCACAACCAGCCACCACCACCCCCACACCTTCTACACATCCCCCCAACACATTCTACACACTCCACCCGCTCCACCCCCTAACCCACCACCACCGCAGCTAACCTACCACCACTACAGCGAACCCACCTAACGTAGCGGACTCCTAATTTGGTTGTACATTTGGTGAGATCGTTTTAGCTCATGTTTTCATATCTGCTTTTTAGTATTCTTTAATTATATCCCCACGTTTAGATTGTTTGGTTGGGTTAGGAGTACCAGCATTCTGGTTTTAAATAGGGAGAGTCATCACCCATTCGTGTGTTATTCCTGCTTGCTTGCGATTTTATATTTCCCTGCTTCTTGTTGTGATTGTCTATCACCTGTGTTTTGTTGACCACATACTTTGATTGGCTATTACTAGTGCTGCACCTCCTTACTAGTGCCGCACCTTCTTTTTTAGGATATTACTAGTGGTCACCTGTGTTTTGTTGACCTCGTGTTTTGTTGACCCGTGATTAGTGGTTGTATTTGTGGACTTTATCTGGTTTCTTTTGGTTACGGCGAGTTCAGTACGGTAAAATAGATAACAGGACACATTATGCTGCCCCGAGATCATGTTCGGTAAAGAGAGGTGTAACTACAGGGAAAAAGGGTTATAGATTACGAGTGGCATCGTGGAATGTAGGAACCCTAACTAGTAAGTTATTAGAGTTAATAGATATACTGAAGAGACGTAGGGTTCAGATAGCGTGTCTGCAGGAGACTAGATGGCGGGGTGGGAGAGCAAAAGAGTGCAATGGTTATAAACTATGGTATTCAGTGTCAGATGGAACAAAAAATGGAGTAGGTTTTCTAGTTTCTAAAGAACTTTAAGATAATGTAGTGGAGGTGAGAAGATACAATGATAGACTTATGCGGTTAAGAATAGTTATAGGGGATGAAATAGTGGCAGTGGTTAGTGCGTATGCACCACAAGTTGGATTAGGCTAAACGGAAAGAAAGAAGTTCTGGGAGAGTTTAGACCATGTTATGGGAGACATACCTAGAGAAGAAAAAAATATGCATAGGAGAAGATTTTAATGGGCATATCGGTAAGAATAATGATCACTTCCCGTTAGTGCATGGAGGATTTGGGTATGGTCTTAGGAATGACGACAGTAAGGAGCTTATTGACTTTGCTTTAACGCATGACTTAGGCATCATAAATTCGTTTTTTAAGAAAAGAGAATCGCATCTTATCACGTTTAGCAGTGGTGGGAGACACACGCAGATAGACTATCTGCTGATGAGGGGAGAAGATCGTACCTCATGGAATGACTGTAAGACAATACTGGGCGAGACAGTTGTGACTCAACATCATCTATTGGTGGCGGATCTACGCGTGAAGAGAGTAATTGTCCAACCAACTAATAGAGTTAGATCTACGATCAGATGGGGACAGCTCAAAGACGAAAAGATTACCATCTTTAGAGATAAGGTCATATCAATGAGCCAGTCTGGGACACAGGAAGACGTAAACTAAAAGTGGGAGGCTATGGCAACTAGAGTCATTCAAACAGCTAAAGAAACTCTTGGAGTTACAACAAATAGGACAGTCGGTCATAAGGAATCTTGGTGGTGGAACGAAAATGTTCAGGAAAAGATAAAAATTAAACAACAGAGTTTTAGAGAGCTTTTACGATGTAACAATGAGGAAGAACGAGCACAACTAAAAGATAAATACAAGGAAGCTAAACGGGAGGTGAAAAAGTCTGTGTCAGAGGTAAAGAACACAACGTATGAGAGGATGTATAAACGACTGGAGACGAGAGAAGGAGAACATGACATGTTTAAGATTGCCAAGGCAAGAGAAAGTAGAAGACAGGACTTGAGAATGGTAAAGTTTATAAAAGTTACGGATGGAAAGGACTTGGTAAAGGAGAAAGACATCAAGGGGAGATGGAAAACCTACTTCGATAACATTTTCAACATAAGGAACCCTAATTAAAAAACCGAGATTGATAAAACAACACAAACAACACAACAAAACGCATGTTATTATAGAAGCATCACAGCCGACGAAGTTACGAGAGCCCTGAAGAAAATGGGAAGAGCTAAGGCGGTGGGGCCAGACAACATACCGATTGAAGTGTGGAAGTGCCTGGAAGATGAGGGCCTGAAATGGCTAACAGACTTATTCAACACTATCTTCAGAACCGGGAAGATGCCAGAGTAGTGGAGAAGCAGTGTCATAGTCCCCATATATAAGAAAAAAGGAGATGTCCAATGTTGCGCAAACTACAGGGAAATAAAGCTATTAAGTCACACGATGAAACTATGGGAAAGAGTTATTGACACGAGAATTGGACGCGAAACTTAGATAGCGAGAAATCAATTTGGATTTATGCTAGGACGCTCTACAACAGAAGCCATACACGTCATAAGGAGGATAATGGAGAAATATAGAGAAAAGAAAAGGGACCTCCATATGGTATTCATTGATCTAGAAAAAACTTATGACAATGTCCCGCGCCAACTCATTTGGGAAAGTCTACAACTTACAAGGATACCAAAGAAGTATATTAAAATAATCAAGGATATGTATGACGGGGAAAAAACATGTGTGCAATCAACAGTCAGAGACACACACTTCTTCTCGATGGAAGTGGGACACCATCAGGGTTCGTCATTGAGCCCATTTCTCTTCACAGTAGTGCTACATGAGATGACCAGGTCTATACAAGAGCCAATCCAGTGGTGCATGTTGTTTGCGGAAGATATTGTCTTAATATCAGAATCTAAAAGGGTGCTTAACGAGAGGCTAGAACAGTGGAGAGCAGCACTAGAGCGTAGAGGGTTAAGGATAAGTCGCTCTAAGACGGAATACATGCATTGTAACTTTAGTTGTGAGACTGAAGAGGACACCCAAATCAGTATCCAGGGTATGGCGGTCCCACAGACATCTAGGTTCAAATACCTGGGCTCGTACGTACAGGAAAATGGAGAGATACACAGCGATGTAGCTCATAGCGTTCATTCAGGATGGTGCAAATGGAGAGCAACATCAAGGATTTTATGTGATAAGAGGTTTCTAGAAAAACTAAAGGGAAAACTATATAGAGTGGCAGTACGCCCAGCTATGTTGTACGGAACAGACTGCTGGGCCATAAGAAAATCGCACGAGAGACAAATAGAGGTCACGGAAATGCGAATGCTGAGGTGGATGTGTAGACAGACAAGACTAGATCGGATAAGAAACGACGTGTTCGAAAGATGCTAGAGGTGGCTTGTATCACAGATAAATTAAGAGAGGGAAGACTAAGATGGTTCGGGCATGTGAAAAGGAGACAGATGACAGCACCGGTTAGAGCAGTAGAGAACATCAACGTATAGGGTAGGAGGAGTAGAGGAAGACCTAGGTTGACTTGGGACGAGATAATTAGGCGAGATATGGTAGACTTGCACCTCTCTGAGCACATGATCGAGGACAGGAGTACCTGGAGACGCAAAATTAAAATTAAGGACTTTTATTGGGATTTGTGGGTAGGAAGGGTAAATGTAGCCTTGTTGTATACGTATTTCTCACCTGCCCTTTATAGGTGCAACATGCCGCTTTTTGTTGTATGCTTTGTTTCCCTAAATTTTATGTGTCTTATACCTATGTGTCGTATGCTATATAATATGCATGCTTTTGTTTGCTATTGCTATTGCTTTTGCTTTCGAGTCGGGGGTCTCTTTGGAAGCGGTCTCTCTACTCCCCAAGGTAGAGTAAAGACTCGCCACCACCTACCCCTCCCAGACATTACTATTGAATGGGATATACTGGGTATGTATGTTTGTTTGTTTCTAAGTGAAGATATCATTTGACTCTAGGAGTCGCTCACAAAGAGACGTAATAGACATACATTAATATAAACAAGTGAACGTCAAGGGATAAGCGATACCAAAATATGTGTATGAATGTGATTATAAGCATCCAAATTTGCAAAATGCCTAACTATCAAGGTTAATACCTTTATTTATAGCGAGGAACCCATGGGTTTTTGGTGAACACATGTTAGGCATTTGAGGATATCTCGATGATTTTGGTATCCGTTAAACGATTTCTTAAAAATACTATGGAGATGGCATGTCGGGCCAATTGATTGGAAATCTCCTTGCCTTAATTGCCCCGATCATGTTTAGATGGATTTATGTTGGACATAAGGTCATATTATTATGTGTTGTTTCATTGCCATGGTCCGAAATTCTTTGCATTATGAGTGAAGGTTCTTGTCTTCATCATCCTCAACCTAGACAAAAGTGCGAGTCATGTCCATTCTAGATGGTCCTTAAGGTTTGTTGGTCCAAGACGTAGGCCTCACCCAATATAGATAAAACCTAAAAGCTTTATGTTAGATATTCGTCACAGACTCCCATTTGATATCAACTAAATAGTGGTGGTTTATTTAAACAATGTAAGCATTTGTCATTCAACATGCATTTTAAAGTCTAAATTAAATTTAGCTTAAACGAGCTCGTGTCTGACTTGAATCTAAATTTGATCTTGTTTAATAAATTAGCTCGAGTTTAAGTTTCATAATCAGGCTCACGAACATATATAATGTTTACGTAATATAAAGAATTATATAACTATAAAATAATTATCATTATATATATCATGATAATAAAAAAATTAAATTATATATTATGTTATATATGATTAGAATTACAAAATAATTAATTAATTATATGCACTAAACATCCGAGATTGAGATTTAACATTACTTAAGTAACTTAAACTTTATACATAAAGCTCAAATTGAACAAAGGTCAAACTCTATTAAGTTAAAAAAGTTTACTTGAAATCTGCCTAACTCATTTACAACCTAAAAACAAAATTTGTTGCTCTTGATTTATCATTTGAAACTTTATACATGAATTTCTATGATGATTTCTATAAAATAGGGTTTTTAAAAAGAGCATAAGTTATTTCAATAAAGTAAGGCGATCTTTTATCTTGTGTTTCTATAGTATGAGGTCTATGAACCTCACTTGCACCACAGACAAGATGATCGATTAGATTTGACACCCAAGAAAAGTGATATATTGTGGGTTAGTGATCCAAGGTTTAGGACAAAAGGAGCACCATCAGTTATAATGATTGCAACAGGGTTGTGGACTTGTGGTATACTTGTACGTTAATAAGGCCGAGAAATGGTTGTAGAATATGGTCTTGCGCCCGTCCTGGTAGCTAGAAACTAAAGGGGCGTTTGGTATGCAAGAATTCAATAGAATTCAATGGAATTTATTCCTGAATTCCATTGGTTATTATGTTTGGTTGATAGTAATTCATTGAAATTGGAATTTGAATTTTATTTTTAACGTGTTTGGTTAAGAAATGAATTAAAATTGGAATTGAAATTAATTCCCTCAAATTCCTTCAAATAAAGGATTTTAAAATCCTTCCAAATATTGAAAGATTTCAAATTTCATCGACCCCCGCCTCCACCACTGTAACATCTCATATTTCTGTTAATTAAAAGTTAATTTTGTTAATCCATATAAGATTTATTTGTGCCATTTATGAAATTTGGTGGGCCATTTATGTATAATTCCTTGTTTAAATTAAATTTTCAAAGTTAATTAAATAATAAAAATAAGAACAATTAAATATTAATAATAATAGTAATATTGATAATAATAATAATAATAATAATAATAATAATAATAATAATAATAATAATAATAATAATAATTACAATACTTAAATAATTGACAAGTTAGATTAAAGTTTAGAGGGTCTTAATGTCATTTTATAAACTTAAATAGAACTTTTATGCATAAAATGATAAGAAATCAAAGTTGGAGGGCTAATTGTGTAAATTCAAGAAAGAACCCAAACCACCCGCCCCCATTAACCCGTATTTCCGGCCGGGACTCCGGCCACTCTCCGGCCGAAGTCCGGCGAGTCTAGAACATCAAAATCCTTTGATTTCGTAACCCAAAATCGATCCGAATCGTTTCGTATACGTAATTCGAACTTAATCACGCACATTAATCACAATTAAACATCGGTTACGAACCTAATCGGGTGTATAACCGTAGCCTCATAAAAACCCATAGCCGTTGGGCATTAAAACTCAATAATAATCTAATTAATCGAACGTGAACGATCATATACCTATTCCTAATCGAACTCAGCCTTCAATTCCACCTGAAATCTACACGACACACCTGCTCGACCTCTCCGCTAACTGCAACATACTCAACACTCGAACACCACCCTCCGGGCCTGCTAACTTCCAATTAACAGAGGGCTTTCGATCATTAGCATCATTGGAAACTTCCTGTGTAACTAATTCGATTGTGATCAACAATTCCTTCTCGAATCGAAGCCATCCCCGTCGCAACTTTTCTCGGCTTCAAACTCGTGATTTCGCAACCATTTCAGGTGAAATTAAACACCTACACACTCATTTTTACATGGGGAACAAAAGCCCCATGTTTGATTTGGCTACTAACATCGAATTGAGGTTCAATTTAGGATTTGAATAAATTAGGGTTCTTGAGATTTGGGTGAACCTTATAAATTGGACTTAAAACAATTAAAAGCCAAAGTGAACCACGGCCGTGGCCCTGGTTCACTGGTTAGACACTTGCCTTGCAAACTTGAGGTCCCGGGTTCGAACCCGGGGACCCTCAACTATTTTTTTTGGGGCCTTTTGAGCTTTAAAAAATTATAGAAAATTTCTAAAAATTATAAAAATCAATTTTATAAACTTTGTTTATTTTAAAATTTATCGGATGATTTTCTGTAAAATTATTTCTTTAAATACCTTAATAATTTTTATATAAAATATCATTAACAAATGAAAAAATTAGTTTATTTTTATAAAAATAAACTTTAGATAGTTGAAAACACTAAATTATTATTAGTAATTACGTTATCTTTATTTATAGATTAATTATGTTAATTATAAAATTTTATTTACATTTTATAATTCAGTCATTATAACGATTTAACTTCTTATAATTTCACAAAATATTATAAAAGGATTAATTAAGTTTTCTTTCATTGTACTAAAATATACATGATTTCGACCTTATTTATAAAAAGCCCCAAATTCCATTTGAAACCCTAGTACTCGTTAAATCGTTAAACTTATTGTTAGACTTAAATATTGTAAATACATACATGTTTAGGTACCTTGTGAAGGATTTCATTGGAACATCGATTATTATCCTTATTAATCATCATATATATACTTAATCATCATGTGAGTTTCCTTGCCCCTTTTTTTATGCTATTTCACACCGTTTTGGGGTGAAACATGTTATATTATTCAACATACACTTATAAACGTTTAAATCTTATAAAAGCATATGCAATTCATATTTTTATTTTGTCATGGTTATTTGTGTTATTGTAAGTCTTATATGAGTTACATATATTGTTTACAATCATTAACTATTGCTAGCCTGACGACGTCTTAGATCTTTGGGCCTGACAAGCCTATTTGGTGCTAAAGTCGATGTACTGCCGACTCCTAGGAGCCGTATGCTTGTGCACTAGGGAACCAAGTACACTTAGCCACTCATATAAACTTATAATCTAGTCGAGGTTTGATTGTACTATATGTGCTTTATAAACTTGCTAACTCATAACCTATGACATGAATTGCTACTTGAAATCCATGGTATATTATGTATGTGAAACTCTTGGGAACTCACCAACTTTATAGTTGACCCGTTATTTTTAACATGTTTCAGGAAATGCCCACGTTTGAAGTCATCATTTGAAGCTTGCAATAAACTAGGATTTGGACCTAGCTAAATGAATAAATGCTTATGTTATGTTTTGTATTGTTTGGAACTTTTTCATGTTGAGACCTATGAATGTATTTCATTTGAAACTTATGATAATATTATTTTCATTTAAGGATAGCGTTATGTGGTTGTGAACAATCTTAACCCTCACACTTCGACGATTCCGCCGTCAAGGTTGGGGTGTGACAGATTGGTATCAGAGCCCATAACTATAGGGATTTAGGTTATTAGAAATGGTGACCTAGACTATAGTTTATGCATGAACCTCATAGAATAATATTATTATTCTTGGAATTATATATATTGTTTGCATGCTACATAATGTTATGCCATACTTATGTGCAACTTGATGCCTTAGTATAGGATTGCCTTTAATGTTTAAAACCTTGCTACTTGTCTCCCTAACTTAACTTTGACTCTTTGACTCTCCCCGAACATGAATCTCTTAATCTTATTCTCGACGACACGTGAAATCTTATGCTTATGCTTATGACTTGGATCTTTAGACGATATGTCTAATCTATATAAATCTCATCAAGGTTTTGATTTCATGAACCTAAGAAATATTGTGTGACACATAGACACCTGTATTCTGGTTTTCCTGGCAAAAAGCCTTCGGGCTAAGGTAAGCGTTTCGCATAAATCCTATGGGACCAGTTACGCTTACCTGGGGATTTCTGGGATGAGTGATAAACTATGGTCAACATACACAAGTTTCTAAGGCGAATGAGTCAATATACCTTGACGTGTCAACGTTTCCAAATGGTAATGCGTTACCAAATGGAATCATTCCATATGCCTTATAACTCTTGACTTATCCTTGTTTAAATTATAACCCTTATTATTCTCTTTCTCGTGTCTAACTCATTTTGCATATTCCAGCATGTCTCGTCATCATGGAAAGCGTAGAAGTTCCGATCGTAAGCTAGCCGCCATGATTGCGTGACAAATGGCTGCTGTCATCCCGACCATGGTTGCTGAACTCAATAGCACCTTAATGACCAACTCTAACAACAATGGAAATGGTCAAGGAGAGAATAGTGCTAACCAAGGGTGCAACAACCAAACTTGCACTTTCAAGCACTTTAGCTCTTGCAAGCCCACTAGTTTTAGTGGCAAGGAAGGAGCCACTGGCCTTCTTGAGTGGTTCGAGAGCATGGAGAACACTTTTGTCAACTGTGAGTGTCCCGAGGCACTCAAAGTTCGTTATGCCACAAGTATGCTCCAACAAAGGGCACTTACATGGTGGAATAGCGAGAAGAGGAATCGAGGAGCTGAGGCTATTTTGGCACTCACTTGGGAAGAGTTCAAGACCATTGCCATTACCAAGTTTTGCCCTAGGAGTGAAATACAAAAGCTTGAGGAGGAGTTCTGGAACCTAAAACAAGACGGTGGTGACCATCTGGCTTACTCAACTAGGCACCACGAGTTGAGCATTCTGTTGCCTCACATGGTCGACACTGTACCTCGTAACATTAAAAAGTTCATTAAGGGTGTACCATCCCAAATTCAAGATGCTGTGGTGGGTAGCCGACCCACAACCTTGGAAGAAGTCATTACTATCACCGCTCAACTCACCGAGAATCATATACGAGCGGGCACCATGTTTGTGAAGGGTGCAAAGAAAGTGGAAAGGACGGCTACTGAAGCTGTTAAGGAAACCAAAGCTGAACCGTCTTACAACAACAATAATAACAATAAGAAGCGCAAGTTTACGCCAACATACAATTATGCTGTGGCTGCACCCAAACCACCTCAAAGACAACTGGTACCTGCGGCTGCACCTGTGACCCAAATGCCTATAGCAAGGGCTTATGCTGGTCCTCAACCTATGTGCAACACATGTAGGTATCATCATCCGGGGAACGCCCCGTGCCGCATCTGTACCTTATGCGGTAAATATGGTCACTTGGTGGCGACTTGTCGCCGTGCACCTAACAACACTACAACGGTCACCAATCGTGCGTGCTATAATTGTGAAGATTCTGGTCATGTTCGTCCACAATGCCCTCGTCTTGCGGGTAATGTTCCACAAGCCCGAGGACGTGCTTTCAACATCAATGCTAATCACAAGCAAACAACGATGTGGTGAACGGTATGCTAAATTCAACCATAACGTTTATGATCTAAGTCTCTTTCATACATTATCTATATCGCTAAATGCCTTAAACCTTGAACAGGTATGTTCCTTATTAATAATACTTATGCATACGTTCTATTTGACTCTGGAGCCGATAAGAGTTTTGTTTCATTAGAGTTTGAACCCGTACTTGCTAAGCCACATACGAAACTAAAAAGACCTCTCACCGTTGAAGTTGCCGATGGAGAACCGATCACCGTGGATGTCGTTATCCGTGATTGCATCTTAAGTCTTGACACCCACGATTTTCTTATTGATCTTATTCCTATGAAACTTGGAAGCTTCGACGTCATCATTGGTATGGATTGGTTAGCCAAACACCATGCCGAGATCGTTTGTTTCGAGAAGTGCATCCGTATACCATTATCATCTGGGGATACTTTGAAAGTGTTCGGCGAAAAATCTTCCAAAGGGCTTAAACTCATGTCTTGCACTCAAGTCCGAAAGTGTTTAAGGAAGAACTATATGGCGTTCTTGGCTTACGTGGTTAACATAAAAGTCAAAGGGAAAGAACTTAAGGACGTTCCGATTGTCCGAGACTTTCCTGAAGTATTTCTCGACGACCTTAGTGGTTTACCTCCTGTGCGTGAAGTTGAGTTTAAAATTGACTTGATACCGGGAGCAAACCCTGTGGCTAAGTCACCGTATCGACTTGCACCATCGGAAATGCAAGAACTTTCTAGCCAACTTCAAGAGCTAACCGACAAGGGTTTCATTCGTCCTAGTTCTTCGCCTTGGGGTGCACCTGTCCTCTTCATGAAGAAATGATATGGTGTTAATTAGTTAGATTCCCCGTGTATATTTTGTATATTATTTGTATTGTTTATATTTGTTTTTGTCCTGGAATTCGTATCTTTTGATATTTTGTGTGTTTGACAGGATCCCGGGCATAAAGGAAGCATTTTGGAGCTTAAACGTGAGTTAACGAGGTGCCGGGATCGAGCCGAGTGGATCGGGAATTGAAAACAATTAAAAAATCTGAATTTCTTCCTCTCGCGCTACGTGCCGTGATTTAGAGGAACCCCTCGCGATACGCGAGGGGTGGAATTACCTGCGAAATGACCAAATTACCCCTGATGGATCCACTTTATTACCCGGAAGGCCACCCGACTATTTTGTCGGGTTGCGCAAAGCCTCGCGCTACGCGCGAGAGATCTGAAAACCCGTCGCGATACGCGACGGGTGCGATTGTCGGCAAAGATGTTTAAAATCAAACCAAAACCCTAATTCGCGAGATTCTGGACTTTTGGACGACATTGGGACGGCTGAGGACGAAGGGAGGCGATTTCCAGGAGCTTAGAAGCAAAGGATTGAAGGTTTGGAGCTAGGAATTGAAGAATCGAAGGCTTAATCGTCCCAGTTTTTACGTTTCTCTTCTTAGTTTTCATTCCTTTGTAATCAATGACTTCTCCTATTAGTTTTGCTACTATTATGAACATGTTTCTTGGCTAAACTTCTGTAGCTACCTAGGTTTGATGAATATACATTGTTTAGTTTAGTATTCTTTCGGTTTTTGGATTGTACTTGTGTTTAAAAGTTAATGATAATGATTTGGTTTGCATGATCAGTTGTGGATGTGTATTTAGATCTATTCTTGTGATTGATTTATTGCTTCACATGTGTCTTGGTGATTGTCTGTCATATAATGGATGCATGCTAGATCGTTTGCATTGTGTTTGCGGTTTTTAGATGATTTGGTAGACGTATTGAATCATTGAGGTAATTGATCTTGAATTGGACTAATCAAATATGCAACTAATCCTAATACTGTGAGGTTATTAGGTTATCAGGTTATCTTGTGTGATTGATTGCTAGGTTAGAGTCTCTGTGAGGAGTTCAGTCTAGTTTCCCGCTCATATCATAGTTTCCTGAGTCTGATTAGGCATTTCAGATCTATCCCTTTGCCTTTAGGTACTGTGACACTCGCGCCGTGAGGTAGAGTGTCTATCGGGTGTGTTATTAGCTCTCTTGAAGAACCTGTGAGCGTAATCCATAAACCGGTGTTTTATCGGCTTATTAGGTCTATCTAGTTGCTTTCCTTGAAATTGTCGAGGTTTCTCTAGGTTCCTTTTAAGTTAGCATCTCTAGATCCCGGTTACACAAGTCTTTCAAAACCGTTAGAAGAACAACCAAAACCTGTATAGGATTCTGCCTAGGTAGTGTTTTTAATCATCTGAACTCAATTCTAGTCTTTTCCCTGTGTCTGTCCTGTTTTCAGTTCTTTCTAAAGCAATTTAAAAACAAACCCCCTATTTTACTTTCACTTAGTATTTTAGTCGAGTCTTAGGTAAGTTTAGTTTTCGTTTTCCATACAGAAGTCTTTGGGTTCGATAACTCGGACTTAATAGCTATTCTGCAGTCGACCGGTACACTCCGGTTGTGTTGCTTAGGATCGAGTCTTAGTTTTATAAATTTAAAGCTTTTAGTGTCTAGTTAGAGTTTTATTTGTTAGTTTATTTTAGTATAGTCTAGCACGCATCAAAGTTTTTGGCGCCGTTGCCGGGGACTTCTTGGCGATTGCGTTAATTAGACTTACTTGATTTAATTGCTATTTGTGCTAAGTGTTTTTAATTAGTTTGTTTTTAATTCTATTTGTTTTTATTTTATTTGTTTGAGTCAGTCTTACAGTTTTAATTTTGTGTTTTGCAGGTTTATGCCCCGCTTGAGATCACAAGGACCACCTCCGGATCAAGATTTGCAGCTTGCGTTGCCCAAATTTGAGGTTGGTACTTCTTCTCTTTCTGTTTTTGATTCTACACCTTTTCCTACACCTCCTTCTTCTACTTCTTCTGCATATTCTAGCCCACCTAGTTCACCACACACACATATGGCTGAGAATCAGACTGTTCATCAGCAAGCCACCCATGGCTTCACAGGAGTTATTAATCCAATCACACTTCCTGCCATTGCTAATGATAACTCCTGGCAGATCCCATCCTACGTCATGACAGCTATCTCTAATAACTGTCAATTCCATGGACGTGAGGATGAGGACGCACCTGCACACATAGGTCGCTTAGAGCGAATTGGTAGAACTTTCAAGTTGCAGGGTGCGTCTGATGATGCCATTTTCTTACAGCTGTTTCCATTTTCACTTGCTGATCGAGCCGCCACTTGGCTCGAATCTCATGCAGCTGGTACATTCACCACTTGGTCGGCTCTTCGTGAGCGTTTTCTTCATAAGTATTTTCCGCCGGCCAAGGCATCTAGGCTTAGAGATGAGATCCACTCATTCAGGATGGAGCCGGACGAGCCTTACTATCGTGCTTGGGAGAGGTTTCAAAACCTCCTTAGTCGTTGCTCCCAGCATGGCTTGTCCGAATGGGCTTTAGTTAAGAAATTTTATAATGGGTTGAATTATGAAACTAGGGCTAGATTCGATACTTCTGCGGGCAGGCACTTAATGGGTAAGAAAAACGTGAATGAATGTAATGAAATGTTTGAGAGTTTTGCCCAAGCAGAACATGAGCAGCGGTCTGGAAACAGGAATTCCAGTCCTGCTACTAGTACCTCATCCAGAGGAGTTCACCATGTCACCATGGATACTAATGTGGCTGCTGCTCTTGATAGTCTAGTTCGTGAGGTGAGAGAGTTGAAGAAAAAGGTTGATAGGTGTGAGCTATGTAGAGGTGACCATGCCACTAATGAGTGTCCTCTGATAGGTCAAGAACAAGCTAGCTATGTTAATAATTCTTATAACTCCGGTTGGAGAAATCAAAACAATTCTAACTGGCGTTCTTCAGGTGCTCCCCCAGGTTTCCAACAGGGTTCTAGTCAAAACAAGGGGCAGGGTAGTGGTCAGAATCAAGGTGTTAGTCAGGGTAGTGGAGAGTTGAGTAGGATAGAGAATCTGTTAACTCAATTAGTGGTCAAAGATGCAAAAACACAACAAATTCTAGCTGAGCATGATACTCTTCTGAAAAACCAATAGTCAGCTTTCCTAGATCTCCAGAGGACCGTAGGGGACATATCTAGAAGGTTAGATGAGAGGCCCCCAGGTCAGTTACCCGGTAATACTCAACAAAACCCAAATGCACATGTTAAAGCCATTACTACTAGGTCGGGTAGGAGGTTAGATGAGGTTAGAACTCCTATAGTTGAGAAAATTGTGTTTGAGAAAGATGAGAGAGAGGTAGTTGAGAATCCCTCTGGGGATAAGGTTGTTAAGAAGACTAGTGTGTTTAAGCGTTCTCCTGAGATTGACCATTCCCGTCTCCCGTTTCCTGATAGGCTTAAGCATCAAAAGTATGAAAGGGATTACGGGCACTTTTTAGATCTCTTTAAGCAGTTAAAGGTCAATCTCCCGTTCATAGAAGTGATTAAGTGGATGCCTAGGTATGCGAAATTTCTGAAGGATCTCCTGAAGAATAAAAAAACTGGGTGAGATTTCAAGTGTCTCTTTGTCGGGTGAGTGTTCTACGGTGGTTATGAACCAACTACCGGAGAAATTGGCAGATCCCGGGATTTTCACAATCCCGTGTCTGTTTGGTAGTGAGGTTCAATGCCACGCGTTGGCGGACTTAGGAGCTAGTATTAACCTTATGCCTTATTCCTTGTATGAGAGATTAGGTTTAGGTGAATTGAGTCCAACGCGCATGACACTTTCCCTTGCTGATAAATCTGTTAAGCACCCACGGGGAATTGTAGAGAATTTGTTGGTGAAAGTTGGTAAGTTTGTATTTCCCGTTGATTTTGTGGTTTTAGACATGGAGGCTGATGAACGTGTTCCTATTATCTTAGGTCGACCCTTTTTGTGTACTGCTAAGGCAAATATTGATGTGTTTAGGGGTCAGATCACACTTCACGTAGGAGAAGAGAGTGTTGTGTTTGAGGTAGCCAAATCAATTAGGAGTCCTAGTATTCCGAAAGAGTCGGTTTCCTTGATCAATTCTTGTAAGGTGGTTGATAGGAAAATGGAGAGTATTAAGAGTATAGAGAATAGTGCTAAAGTTATTTGTGTTGAGAGAGCATATTCTGTCGAGGAAGAGGAGGAATTGGATAAGATAGTTGATGAGTTTTTGAGAATTTGTGAAAAAGATGATGAGTTGTTCGCTTGTGAGTTTGAAAATTTTGTAATGATTAAGGATAGCAAATTCCCAAGTGTGGGGATGTTAGAGTTTGAAAGAAAACCGCCACCGTTTGCAAAACCCAAGTGTGGGGATTGTGATAGCTTGATTGAGTCTGAATATGGTGGGTTTTTCTTTGGTGATGAGTTTGGTTATGATGTAGTGAGCATCGGGGGTGAGCTGGGTCTTCATGATCCCCCGTAAGTTGATCTTGGAAGATAGTATTTGGGTAGTGACCCGTTTGTAGAGTTTGTAGAGTTGGTTTGCTTGAGTTTTAGGTAGTTTGTGTCGGTTTTTGTGTTTCGTGTGCTTTGTTTTCGTGTTTTGTTAAGTGTTTGCAGGGAAACGATTATTCGGTTGCAATTTGACACATGACCGGGATGCTACCAGGTAAGTTTTCCCACTTGAGTCATGTTAAAATAGGTAAAAAGATTATTGGGGTCAAAATTTGGCTAAGGCATGAAAATTTTCCAAACCTTCTGAAAAAGTGCAACCTCGCGTTACGCTCCATGTTGGTCTTGATGTTCTCGCGTAGCGCGAGGGTCCTCGCGTGTCGCGCCGTACTTTGCCTTAATCCCTCGCGATACGCGAGGGATCCCAGGATTTTCAAAAAAAATTTATTTTACCTAATTTTCACCATTTCACCCATTTTCCCACCATTTTCTACCTTCTACCATCATGTCATCCATTTTTCCACTTGTTTAAGCAAACTTGAAAGTCTCAAACTTGTGTTCCCCTGTTTGTTGAGTCAGATTATTTATTTTTATTGAGTCTGTTTGATGCTGTGTTTGCCTGGTAGAGTGTTTGTTTTGCAGGTTTGGAATAATTCACCCGTACTCAATCTCCATTCGGGTGAATATATCCAACACTTTTAAGGAGGCAACCAGTGATTCCTGATCGCGAATGAAATGCTATACGATCAGAGGTTTTGGATTCAGACTGTGCACAGATGGAATCTGCTTATTACCAGCTAAGTCTTTTCCAAAACTCTTCTTATTTATGTCTTTCTTTTTAATTTCCACATTGAGGATAATGTTAAATTTAAGTGTGGGGATAGGAAGACATGTGTCTTAGGTTTAATTTAATTGAGTCAGTCAGTCTTTAATTTTTGCGTGTGTTAGTTTTTATTTTAGTGTGTTCTTTAAAAAAATCAGAAAATTAGAAAATGTCCCTGATTTTGATGTTTGCATATATTAAAAAATGGAAAATGATAGATAAAGTCAGGTGTCTGGTTTTCAACTACTATATGTATGAGATAAATAAATAATTGAAAACGTGTCTAATTTGGGATGCACGGGTAGGCTCAGCCGATTATGAAGGGTTTTCATAGATGTATTCTAATCCATCTAATTAAATATTTAATTCAATATATGTGTTCTCACTAAATGGAAGTTGAAACTGTTGGAAGGTTGAAAAAGCACCACTGTAGGTTGATACCCGTTTGTATTTAAGATTAGCAATAGTTGGCACACAGTAGGTGGCGCTTTAGGATTCCATCTTAGTGTTGTGTGAGGTTTAAGATGACAATTAGGTGCGAGAGGATTGTGACTCTTTTGTCAAAAGCCTCTAGGCTAGTGCTTAATGATTATGGCATGAAGCTTATGTGCTTGACTGCTGGGATGGTGACTTGGCTGGCAACACCTCTGAGTTAGAGTTGTGATTGCGTTGTTTTAAGTCTTGCACAACTTAGGAAAAAACTATATGCTATATTTATATGAAAAAAACAATAGAAAAAAAAGAAAAAAAAGGAAAAAAAATAAGTGCTGAAAAGAAAAAAAATTTAGTGCAGCTTAGCTTTCATCCAAAATAAGTTAGTTTTAAATACACGTGGGTATTGGGTTACAGTGGTAGAAAAATCATGGATTTTTGATTTAATCTTTGCTTTGGAGGCTTGAAAACAGGAATAGATACTGACTTGTGAGGATCATGATTAATAAAAATAGAATACTTGAACTTAAATGCTATACTCTTGGGGATTTGGATGATCGACGGTTGGGTTTAAATGGACAAACATACCTCGTGATCGCGCTTAACACGTTAGTAAATTTTAATAAGTAATTAGACTTAATTGTTGGAAATCAGATTCAAACTTGACTATGATTCCATTTGCATAAGTCTTTTTCAGGGACGAAAAAGAGGTAAGTGTGGGGATATTTGATATGGTGTTAATTAGTTAGATTCCCCGTGTATATTTTGTATATTATTTGCATTGTTTATATTCGTTTTTGTCCTGGAATTCGTATCTTTTGATATTTTGCGTGTTTGATAGGATCCCGGGCATAAAGGAAGCATTTTGGAGCTTAAACGTGAGTTAACGAGGTGCCGGGATCGAGCCGAGTGGATCAGGAATTGAAAACAATTAAAAAATCTGAATTTCTTCCTCTCGCGCTACGCGCCGTGATTGAGAGGAACCCCTCGCGATACGCGAGGCGTGGAATTACCTGTGAAATGACCAAATTACCCCTGATGGATCCACTTTATTACCCGGAAGGCCACCCGACTATTTTGTCGGGTTGCGCAAAGCCTCGCGCTACGCGCGAGAGATCTGAAAACCCGTCGCGATACGCGACGGGTGCGATTGTCAGCAAAGATGTTTAAAATCAAACCAAAACCCTAATTCGCGAGATTCTGGACTTTTGGACGACATTGGGACGGCTGAGGACGAAGGGAGGCGATTTCCAGGAGCTTAGAAGCAAAGGATTGAAGGTTTGGAGCTAGGAATTGAAGAATCGAAGGCTTAATCGTCCCGATTTTTACGTTTCTCTTCTTAGTTTTCATTCCTTTGTAATCAATGACTTCTCCTATTAGTTTTGCTACTGTTATGAACATGTTCTTGGCTAAAATTCTGTAGCTACCTAGGTTTGATGAATATACATTGTTTAGTTTAGTATTCTTTCGGTTTTGGATTGTACTTGTGTTTAAAAGTTAATGATAATGATTTGGTTTGCATGATCAGTTGTGGATGTGTATTTAGATCTATTCTTGTGATTGATTTATTGCTTCACATGTGTCTTGGTGATTGTCTGTCATATAATGGATGCATGCTAGATCGTTTGCCTTGTGTTTACGGTTTTTAGATGATTTGGTAGACGTATTGAATCATTGAGGTAATTGATCTTGAATTGGACTAATCAAATATGCAACTAATCTTAATACTGTGAGGTTATTAGGTTATCAGGTTATCTTGTGTGATTGATTGCTAGGTTAGAGTCTCTGTGAGGAGTTCAGTCTAGTTTCCCGCTCATATCATAGTTTCCTGAGTCTGATTAGGCATTTCAGATCTATCCCCTTGCCTTTAGGTACTGTGACGCTCGCGCCGTGAGGTAGAGTGTCTATCGGGTGTGTTATTAGCTCTCTTGGAGAACCTGTGAGGGTAATCCACAAACCGGTGTTTTATCGGCTTATTAGGTCTATCTAGTTGCTTTCCTTGAAATTGTTGAGGTTTCTCTAGGTTCCTTTTAAGTTAGCATCTCTAGATCCCGGTTACACAAGTCTTTCCAAAACCGTTAGAAGAACAACCAAAACGTGTATAGGATTCTGCCTAGGTAGTGTTTTTAATCATCTGAACTCAATTCTAGTCTTTCCCTGTGTCTGTCCTGTTTTTAGTTCTTTCTAAAGCAATTTAAAAACAAACCCCCTATTTTACTTTCACTTAGTATTTTAGTCGAGTCTTAGGTAAGTTTAGTTTTCGTTTTCCATATAGAAGTCTTTGGGTTCGATAACTCGGACTTAATAGCTATTCTGCAGTCGACCGGTAAACTGCCGGTTGTGTTGCTTAGGATCGAGTCTTAGTTTTATAAATTTAAAGCTTTTTGTGACAACCTTGAAAATTCTTTTATTATTTATAAATAATTACGTCAAAATTTTTATTGTGTTGCGTTACAAATCGCAATTATATTATGTTTGGTGTATATATATATATTTGGAAGTACGGATGCATGTTTGCATGCATGCATACATAGTAGTTATTCACGTATGCATGTATGTTTATGTACCCAAAACTCACACGTTCATATATATATATATATGCAAATTTTACATACACATGCTTGTATATATATAATGGAAAAGTTTTTGTACTACAAGCATATATGTTTTAGTATAGACATATATACATTGCTCACTTACATATGTATATACTTACGGGTATATATATATATGTATATAAAACACCTTAAAACTTAACTAAACTAAAAACCTAACTAAAACCAAAAACTAAAAACCCAAACCACCCTTCCCCTACACCCCTCGGTCAAGAACATAACCCAAAAACAACCAACCCAAACCACCACCTTAATACCCTTGGCTACTATTCGAAAATCATCAACTTCAAAACAACCCCTCGGTTGTTTCTTGAACATAAAAACCGCCACTATGTTGCCTTAATCCAAGCACACATGTTACAAAGTCAAAATCTATGAATCTAGCCTCCATCCCAATACCCTAAACATTCCATTCACACTTGAAAAATCCTAAATAATTGCCACCTATCCTCTCCTTCTCTCGGTCTCTTCCAAATCACCACCCATACCTTGTTTTTCCTTGCTTTCACACACCACATCATCACCATAATCATTACTAGAATGCTAGGAAGTCAAGTTGGAAAACACTTTCATGTATCTCTCGGATTTCTTTTCTTGCATTCACACTAGTTTCAACTTGCCACCTACCCACAATTGTGACTCATCCAAGCTAGATGGTGACTCACCCTAGACTAGGGAATATGTTCATGATTATGTTGGTAGAGGTGGTCAAACAAGGGACAATATATACTTCCATATGTCCGCAACATTTCAAAGCAATTAACCGAAACTTTGGCTTCCTTTCTCGATTGTATCCTACAACATCACCTCCACCCGGTCACCACTTTCCTCAAAATCACCTTCTGCCTCTTCCCCTCTCGGATACCAACACAAACACCACCACCAACCTGCCCCCAAACTCCCTCACCCTTTGGTTATAACACAATAACAACAAACACCAACAACAACACCACCCGACCACTACAACAACAAACAACCACGAACCACGCACCACCAGCACTCTACGGTCTTGTTCTCGGATTCCAGAAGTGAAACATCATCAAGAACATCATCCAAAGGTGATAAAGGATTAATTTACATATATGTTACAAAACATATATATATATACATACATATCGATATGTATATATAAATGGGTGTAATCATTTAAAACCCATTTGGGAGACTTGAAACCACAAATTTTGAGTAACAAGGTTCCAAAATCCAGGAACTTGTAATTTTACAAAATATATTTGAATTTTTCTAAAACTTATAACATAAATAGTAAGAAAAGTCAAATAAATATTTAATGAAAGCAATTATGGGAATAAACATGGAAAATTCTTGTTTTTATACTAAAATAATAAACTGGAGATTTTGATATATTTTGATAAACAAAATAATTTATATAAATTATTTTATAATGGAAAATAGAAGAAAATGTCAAAAATATAAATAAATTCGGGAAAATTCTGATAAAATCTCAGAATGATTCTTTTAAGGTATAAAAGTCTCTAGAATTATTTCAGAATTTTATACTTTATTATGATTAAAATATGAATTCTTATATGATCTGCAATAAATAAATTGTAATAAATACTTAAAGGACATAATAAATTTGGATAAAATCATAGACAGAATATTACAACTCATAGTACAGAATATATAATTCTCATGATTTATGGAATAGTATAACTATGTTTGCTAAAATTATGATTATTAGAAAATTACAGAAACTGTGATATTACGATTTGGACTATGGAATAAATATATGTTGCTTGGTTCTGTATAAGAAGTCTTTTGTAAAAATCTTGGAATTTTTCATAACAGAACCTATTTTTAACTATTTATGGGAACCTTAGGAAATTCATAGAAAATAATCTGTTAATATTTGGACTCTATAAAAATTTTGGGATGCTACTGAATTATTGGACGAAATTCTATGAATTTATAAGGAATTATTGGACAACAGTGAGTATTTTGATGAATATTGGGATTATTGTAAAAGCTATATAAACTGTTTTGATTGGACTTGGACTGTAATTTAATTATATGTTGATATATTAATATTTAAAGTTGACTGTCAAAATATAAGAATTTATTAGCTTCAGTATCTATTTTTGATAAATTCTTGTAAATTTGTGGACTTTATGATAAATAATCTGTTGGGAGATAAATATCATAAAAAATTACAAAAGACTCTAAATGGATTAAACAAGTTTCTGTAAAATTTTGGTAATTTTTAGAAGACAGAAGCTATTTTTGAAATATTTTTATAACTAATAAAGTAAGTTACAATATTATATAGAAACAATCAAAAAGGGAATTTTGGAGGCCCAAAAGTATTTCTCTACAAAATTCATTTACCTTTTACAGTCAATGAAAACTAGAAAAATATTAAAGTATTATCTAACACTGTGAACTATTTTATTAGGTTCAAGTGGGAAGATACGGTGAGTTCATAGCCCCATTTTCCAACCGTTTTGATATTCAGTAAAGTTTTGGGGGGAAAAAGCATACGATTTTTGGTTGATGTATTATTTTGATTTACTTGAGTTACTTACTTCCATTTGTGATACAACCATTAGTTCGAATGAGGAACCGTCTGGTAATATTAGTAGCGCTACTTAGGAGAATTAGTATCAACCGAATGAGGGTTGTTACTATTTTCCTGTATCTAACCGAATGAGGGTTAGGATGCAATATTACTCGATTTTGTAAATTATTTCGTGACAGTATGATTATGTTTGTGCAGGTTTTGTTGTAACTAATACATCAACAAAATAACTTTTGTTATATATATAGACCTATGTTCTCACCAACATCTTTGTTGACTTTATTGAGTATGCTTTTTCAGGACAAAATGAGTAATAGTTTTGATTGTAGCTTCGAAGTCCATAACGGATGAGCTGAAGTTGTGGAAAGAGTCTGTGTGACCATAACCGTCAACATCATTGACGGTGTGTGTTTGTGGACGCACACTACCATCCTTGTAAGAAGACATGCTGTAGTTAAAAGTAGTTAGAATTACATCAGATTTTGAAAACTTATGTAATAGATGTAATTCCTCGAATATTATGAATAAAGCATGTCATGTGTTGTTGTTTTATTTAAAAATATTTCTATATATTGCTCTGCTACAATTAATGCACTCTGATAAAAGCTAGTCACACCCGAACATCGTTTCGCGCTTCCGCCGGGATGTGACAGGTTGGTATCAGAGCCATTGGTTATAGAGAATTAGTTATTTTAAGTAAATAACTAGACTATAACCATAAGCTCAAAATATACTTTATGATTTTATGTGAATTTATGTGAGTTATGTGAATTATGTGAAGTTTCATGATTTTATGATTTTAACAAAATTTTAAATGATTATTTGACTAACTCTTTTTGTGAAACCTTGTTAAGAAATTTTGCAGTATGAGTCCAGATAGTATTTATTATGAAACCGACTCTTCAGAAGAACCATACCATAGCAGTCCTAAAGAAATAGTGCCTGAATCAGAACCACAGCAGGATATAAATGTTTCCCCAACTGGAATGGAAAATACGTCAAAGTTTTATGTTAGACGTGCACCCGTGCAAAGGGGAGGATATACAATTGTGACTCCTAGGAAAGGGTTGAAACATGGAAACCGGTTTAGAGCTATACCAACTGAGGATCTAGAAAGACAACTTCCTGATTATCCCAAAAATAAAGATAAAGTTATTAAACCAGAGTTGGATCAAGTAAAAACAGCCCGACAGACTCTTAAGAAACTTAAGAAGATACAGCTGGAAATCTGGAAAATCCAAAAGGATATTAAGAAGCTTAGGACACCCAAGAAAAGTATTTCATCAGAATCTGGAAATGGTTTAGCAGAAACTGAAAGTTTATAGTCTAACTTTTTAAAATAAAAGAAATAAGAGTTTAACTGATATATGTACTTTTGTGTTAACATGTTTATTTGATCTATGTTAGGTAAATTTTGTGTTAAGATATTTATTTGCAATACTAACCTTGAAATTCACTATAGTGAATCATGCCACCAAAAAAAACACTTAACCTGTCCGGAGAACAGCTCGAGTGGGGCGACCCAGAACCAGACTGGGGGAAGAAACACCCGTAAACCCTGTGAACCCTGATACCACTGAGAATGTTAGGATATCTCATATAGTAGCCCAACAACTAGAAGCTACTTTGCCGACCCTAATTAATCAACTTCAGCAAAACCTGAATTTTGGAACTACCTCAAACCCACCAACCGGGCCTGAAAACATAAACATGGAACAGCAACAGGAAGAAGAAATCTTAGATGGAATGTCAAAAGGATGTTCCTACAAAACTTTTATGTCCTGTAAACCTCGGGAATTTGATGGCAAAGGTGGAGCAGTACAAGCTCTAAGATGGCTAGATGATATAGAAGGAGTTTTGGAAATCAGCAACTGTGCTGAAAATCTCAAAACGTTGTTTGCCTCACATTCCTTAAAAGGAGAAGCCCAATCTTGGTGGAAAATGGAAATACATACTAGAGGTAGAATATTATGAATAAGCTAAGCTGGGAAGAATTTAGAAACCTAGTGATAGAAAAATACTGCCCGTACAATGAGATAGAAAAATTGGAAGCTGAGTTCCTAGCATTGGAAATGGAAGGATCCGCACACCGGGAGTACGCTGATAGGTACAATGAACTATCCAGGTTAGTACCACACCTGATAACCCCAGAATCCAAAAGAATAGGGAGGTATATTTGGGGATTAGTGCCACAAATAAGAGGATTAGTGAAATCTGCTAGAACCAAAACCTTTCAGGTTGCAGTAATTTTGTCAGGAAGTCTGACAGATGAAATGATCAGGAATGGATCATTAAGTCACCAACAGGTAGGAGAAAAGAGGAAATGGACTGAAAACCATTCTGGAAAGAGATTTGGTGAAAGTTCTCAGAAAAGAATAACCCGATCTCCACCAAGAAACTTTTTGGGAACAACTCAAGAAAAGAAATTAGAAGAACCACCACAGTGCAATATCTGTCAGAGATATCATACAGGAAACTGTATGACAGTGGTGTGCTATAACTGTAAAAGGAAGGGACACGTTTCCCGAGACTGTAGAAACCCTACTAGCAACAAAACCGTCTGCTTTCAATGTGGAAGTGAAAGTCATTTCCGGAACGAATGTCCACAACGAAAGGGTAAGGCTCCAACTAACCAGAACAACCCTCGGGGAAGAGCTTTTGTGATACAAGCTGATGAAGCTCGTCATGAACTAGAAGTAGTTACGGGTACGTTCCTTATCAATAACCAGTACGCTAAAGTATTATTTGATACAGGAGCAACCCGCAGTTTTATCTCACATACTTTTAGACCATCAATTAGTCTAATATTTGAAAAATTACGTGACAATTATGTGATAGAATTAGCTGATGGTAATATAATTGAAGCTGATAAAATCATTCCTAATTGCATCTTAAATTTAGATGAGTACTGTTTTGATATAATCTGATACCTATTAAGTTAAGAGGATTTGATATCGTAGTAGAAATGGATTGGTTAAGTGCAAATCATGTTGAAATCATTTGTGATAAGAAAATGATTAAGATTCCTTTGACTAAGGAAAATAAAGCCCTATGCAATTATGGTGATAGACCATATAATACTGTGAAACTGATTACTTGTGAAAAAGCACGAAAATACCTCAACAAGAATTGTTTAGCATTCTTGGCTCATATTGTTGATACACAACTTGATAAGGAAAATTTAGAAAGTGTTCCTGTTATAAATGAATATGCTGATGTGTTTCCTGATAAACTACCTGGATTACCACCCCCTTGTTAGATAGAATTTAAAATAGAATTTATACCAGGAACAGCCCCTAATGCCAAAGCACCTTAACGTTTAGCACCAACTGAGATAAAAGAACTAATGACCCAGTTACAGGAATTATTAGATAAAGGATTCATACGTCCTAGTGTATCCCCTTGAGGAGCACCAGTAGTGTTTGCTAAAAAAGAAGGATGGAACCTTTAGAATATGTATTGATTATAGGGAACTTAATAAGGTTACTATAAAGAATAGATATCCACTCCCTAGAATTGATGATCTGTTTGACCAACTACAAGGATCTAGTTATTTCTCAAAAATAGACTTAAGATCTGGATATCATCAATTAAGAGTACAGGAAGATGATATTTCTAAGACTGTATCCAGAACTAGGTACGGACATTACGAGTTTCTTGTAATGCCATTTGGGTTAACTAATATTCAGATAATTTGATTAATTGCATAGGTATTGGGTAATGGGTTTTGGTGAATCATGGAGGATAATGGCTAAAATATTATAATTGCAATAGATAAGCAATGACACCTGGCCACTGTTATTTCTTGTCTATTAATACTATTATGTTCTGGAAAATAATCCCTCATGTGAATACTAAATCCCTGCTTCCTGCATTGAAAATTTTGGAGACAAAACCTATCTACAAATATCTCCTCTAAAGGAATATTTCGGTTTAGGAAATCCAGTAAGTTGAACCCTAGGTACATTGGTCCATTAAAAGTTATTGATAAAATTTGTCCTATAGCATATAAGTTAGAATTATCACAGGAATTAAAGTACACAACACTTTTTCACATATCCAACCTCAAGGAATGCCTAACCAATGAAACCCTAAAAGTACCAGTTCAAGAAATACAGGTAGATAGACAACAGCATTTTGTAGAAAAACCAATAGCCATTGTGGGAAAAGAAATAAAGAAATTAAGAAGAAGTAAAATTCCCATAGTGAAAGTCAAGTGAAATGCAAAGAAAGGACCAGAATACACTTGGGAAAGGGAGGATGAAATCAAGAAAAAGTACCCTCACCTGTTTAGAGGTAATACTTAATTAAGATTTCTAAGCACACTCCACTGAATTTCAAGACGAAATTCTTTAACGGGAGAGAATGTGACAACCCTGAAAATTCTTTTATTATTTATAAATAATTACGTCAAAATTTTATTACGTTACGTTACAAATCGCAATTATATTATGTTTGGTGTATATATATATATCTGGAAGTACGGATGCATGTTTGCATGCATGCATACATAGTAGTTATTCACGTATGCATGTATGTTTATGTACCCAAACTCACACGTACATATATATATATATGCAAATTTTTACATACACATGCTTGTATATATATAATGGAAAAGTTTTTGTACTACAAGCATATATGTTTTAGTATAGACATATATGCATAGCTTACTTACATATGTATATACTTACGGGTATATATATATATGTATATAAAACACCTCAAAACTTAACTAAACTAAAAACCTAACTAAAACCAAAAACTAAAAACCCAAACCACCCTTCCCCTACACCCCTCGGTCAAGAACATAACCCAAAAACAACCAACCCAAACCACCACCTTAATACCCTTGGCTACTATTCGAAAATCATCAACTTCAAAACAACCCCTCGGTTGTTTCTTGAACATAAAAACCGCCACTATGTTGCCTTAATCCAAGCACCCATGTTACAACGTCAAAATCTATGAATCTAGCCTCCATCCCAATACCCTAAACATTCCATTCACACTTGAAAAATCCTAAATAATTGCCACCTATCCTCTCCTTCTCTCGGTCTCTTCCAAATCACCACCCATAACTTGTTTTTCCTTGCTTTCACACACCACATCATCACCATAATCATTACTAGAATGCTAGGAAGTCAAGTTGGAAAACACTTTCATGTATCTCTCGGATTTCTTCTCTTGCATTCACACTAGTTTCAACTTGCCACCTACCCCACAATTGTGACTCATCCAAGCTAGATGGTGACTCACCCTAGACTAGGGAATATGTTCATGATTATGTTGGTAGAGGTGGTCAAACAAGGGACAATATATACTTCCATATGTCCGCAACATTTCAAAGCAATTAATCGGAACTTTGGCTTCCTTTCTCGATTGTATCCTACACACATCACCTCCACCCGATCACCACTTTCCTCAAAATCACCTTCTGCCTCTTCCCCTCTCGGATACCAACACAAACACCACCACCAACCTGCCTCCAAACTCCCTCACCCTTCGGTTACAACACAATAACAACAAACACCAACAACAACACCACCTGACCACTACAACAACAAACAACCACGAACCACGCACCACCAGCACTCTACGGTCTTGTTCTCGGATTCCAGAAGTGAAACATCATCAAGAACATCATCCAAAGGTGATAAAAGGATTAATTTACATATGTTACAAAACATATATATAATATACATACATATCGATATGTATATATAAATAGGTGTAATCATTTAAAACCCATTTGGGAGACTTGAAACCACAAATTTTAAGTAACAAGGTTCCAAAATCCAGGAACTTGTAATTTTACAAAAATATATTTGAATTTTTCTAAAACTTATAACATAAATAGTAAGAAAGTCAAATAATATTTGATGAAAGCAATTGTGGGAATAAACATGGAAAATTCTTGTTTTTATACTAAAATAATAAACTGGAGATTTTGATATAATTTTGATTAACAAAATAATTTATATAAATTATTTTATAATGGAAAATAGAAGAAAATATCAAAAATATAAATAAATTCGGGAAAATTCTGATAAAATCTCAGAATGATTATTTTAAGGTATAAAAGTCTCTGGAATTATTTCAGAATTTTATACCTTATTATGATTAAAATATGAATTCTTATATGATCTGCAATAAATAAATCTTAATAAATACTTAAAGGACATAATAAATTTGGATAAAATTGTAGACGGAATATTTCAACTCATAGTACAGAATATATAATTCTCATTATTTATGGAATAGTATAACTATTTTTGCTAAAAATTATGATTATTAGAAAATTACAGAAACTGTGATATTATGATTTGGACTATGGAATAAATATATGTTGCTTGGTTCTGTATAAGAAGTCTTTTGTAAAAATCTTGGAATTTTTCATGCACAGAAACTATTTTAAACTATTTATGGGAACCTTAGGAAATTCACAGAAATAATCTGTTAATATTTGGACTCTATAAAAATTTTGGGATGCTACTGAATTATTGGACGAAATTCTATGAATTTATGAGGAATTATTGGACAACAGTGAGTATTTTTATGAATATTGGGATTATTGTAAAAATTATATAAAATGTTCTGATTGGACTTGGACTGTGATTTAATTATATGTTGATATATTTAATATTTAAAGTTGACTGTCAAAATATAAGAATTTATTAGCTTCAGTATCTATTTTTGATGAATTCTTGTAAATTTGTGGACTTTATGATAAATAATCTTTGGGAGATAAATACCATAAAAAATTACAAAGACTCTAAATGGATTAAACAAGTTTTTGTAAAATTTTGATAATTTTTAGAAGACAAAGCTATTTTTGAAATATTCTTATAACTAATAAGTAAGTTACAAATATTATATAGAAACAATCAAAAAGGGAATTTTGGAGGCCTGAAAGTGTTTCTCTACAAAATTCATTTACCTTTTACAGTCAATGAAAACCAAAAAATATTGAAGTATTATCTAACACTGTGAACTATTTTATTAGGTTCAAGTGGGAAGATACGGTGAGTTCATAGCCCCATTTTCCAACCGTTTTGATATTCAGTATGTTAGGACCGTGTACGAATGGAGTACTAACCGATTCTTCGTTGTACAAGATCAAATAGTGCGGAATCCTATTTGATTGGCGATCCAATCAGTGAGAACGAAATCAGGATCAATCCTAACGATTAGAAAACGTTATGAATTGACTCGGAATGATCTGAATCGCTCTATGAAGTTGGAATGGACGAACAGCACGTTCTGGGTCGATTAGGGTTTCTAATATTCGAAGTGTTTTGTTTTTCCACGAATTAAGTGGTATTTATAGGTTACAGATCTCATTCGTGCGACTGAGCCTTGCGACTGGCTCAGTCGTGCGATTGAGTAATACGATTGATTCATCGAACGCTTGAGTCAGTCTTATGACTCCACCGGGCGATTGACTCAATCTCCTAGTTCAACCGTGCGATTGAACCATTCGCATGGTTCAGTCGTGCGACTGAAAAAGATTCTTAGTCAAACACATTCTTGAACCTTTAACGATTCAGAACTGTGTCTCACAACTGTAAACCTATATAACATGATCATATTATGCATGTAACAACTAATAATATAATTAGATATAACATTATATAATCAACAACCATAGAAAGAAGAGATTCTCATTCAATTTATTGAACATTACATATGCGTTACAAGATAGAAGTCTATTACATTTGAGCTCACTAGACTAGAACTGTGGACACGTGTACCAACAAACTCCCCCTTGGACCTAGTTCTATCTAGATCTTTACTTCTTTCTTGAACTCTTCAAACCTTTTTAATCTCTCTTCTTTGGAAACCCCCGCATGGATATTTAGCGCAAAGCATAGACGTATTATGTGCTGAAACTGTAGAGCTTGCACAATATCCTGCGTATCGAAAAACAGTGGCCACTTGTACAGCGTATACACATCAGACGCTGACAAGTTGATAAGCCACATGGGGTCGAATACCCTTAAAGCTTCCATTGACCCGTCCCTTTCCAAAACAATGACTGCCTCACTCGAGCGCCAGTCATAGTACCACCACTTAAAGTGTGGGGTAAAGTCCTGTGGCATCTCCCTCAGTGGAATTCTGGACATTGTGCGCGGAGGTCGCCACTTCAGGACTATCTTAGGCTGACCAGTGATGGGACTTACCTCAGACCTTCTGAGGTACCTCGTAGCCTGCTGAGGTTTGAAGTTTACCCATCTGGTCCTATATTCTTTCTTCAATGCAGCCTTAAACCAGCCAGACATCTTCTTTGGATCAGCATAAAGAAGCTTTAGTCGTGCCAACTGGTTGAGTTCAAAACCTGGGAGAGTCTTCAGATCATGAGAGAATCTAAAGTACTCGATTCCCCTCTCCCTCTTCACTGCATATACTCCGAGGTCATCAAAATTAGCCCAAGCTATAATCTTCCCTGACACCTTCATATTCTTCTTTACTTTGTATAACTTGGTGTAGGTACTCTGAGTTGCTGTAGTACGTTGTGCTCGGACCTCGGCGAAGCAAGCCGCCCATTCAGCCTTTCGAATGTAAACTTCGGCGTCCGTGGCTTGAGCTTGGCTTGTTGAGGCTTCAACTCCCTTTTCTTTATCATGGAGTTTATCCAGAATATCACTATCAAGGTTGTTCACCAGATCAGGAAACACGTTTCCCTCTTGATCAGTGTATTCTGGATAATGCTGATCTGTGATGTCTTCAATTTCAATTTCTTCAACATCTTGAAGCTCGTCATCATCAGCATCCTCAAAAACTGGAGCATCTTTCACGATTTCGTCTGGATTCAGATGAAACATGTCAGCCAGTTGCTCATCAGTGAGGTTGTGAATAATTTCTCCTTCTTCAGGAGTATAACTCACAGACCTTCTGACGATCCCCTGCAGATCAAGTATCATTGTTAGTTGAGACTTGACCTGTTAGAGGGGAGCAACATCATGTTCGTCTCTCTGAAAGTTAGGATCTGTTTGATTTAAACATGCAACACAATATTTTAGTAAAATAATCAAACACTGTCATTAACATAAGATATAAACATTCATTAAATAAATGTAACATAATTTGAAATACAAAAGTCTGTTAAATACATAAACATGACTAACTAAACAGTACTTTTGTCTTGAATTTCCGGAGTTTCTTCAGTTTGAGCAGACGAAGGGGGTCCTTGATCATGTCGGCGTTTAGAACGCCTTTCGCCTGCTACATTATCACTTTGATCTCCGGCAGTTGCTCCTCCTTCTCCTTCATCATCACCATCATTTTCTTCTTCACTACCATCATCACCATCACCATCATCTTCATCATCATCGTCGTCATCATCCTCATCATCATCGTCCTCCTCACCATCATCATCATCATCACCATCACCTTCTCCAATCTTGAGGGGCTCACTCTGAGTCCCTTTGAGCTTAAGCAAGATCGACTTGTTTGCAGCTTCTAACTCCTCAAGCTTCTTCTCCGACTCAGCTTTGTGCTCGAGGAGACCTGCGATCTGAGCTGTCTGTTGAGAGATCAGCTGGTCCTGAGAAGAAGTCAGCTCTCTTAACTGGTGTATTTCAGTAGTCTGAGATGTACTCAACTCTCTCAGCTGCTGTAGCTGAGCCGTCTTTTCTGCATCTGACGCCATCAGCTTAACTACCATGCTGTTTAGTGCAGCTAGCTGATCTACTACAGAAATTGGTGGGATGAACGAGCTGGATGGGAACGGTGAGGGACCTGTTTGTTGAGTGGTGGTGGTGGAGGTGGCTGTGGTGAATATGGGAGAGGGAATGAATGATGTGGTAGGCTGTACAGTGGTGGTGGTGGTGAATATGGGAGAGGGAGTGAATGAGGTGGTATTCGGTAAGGTGGTGGTGGTGGTGGATGTGACAATGTGAGGTGTAGAGATAGTAGTGGTGGTTGGAGATGTTTGGGATGGTGTAGAGGTGGTAGCTGTGGTGGTGGTAGTTGTGGTGAACCTTAGTCTTTTTCCCTTCTTACCATGCGGACGCGCCATGGTCTTCTTCCTTTTACCTGTTGACAAAGGTGCTCCTCCTCTGTTGCTGTGGTCATCAGGGGCATACGAAGGATCAGACTCAATGCGTGTGTCCCCTGATGTACCAGACTGTCCACCAACATCTCTCAGTCCTCTCTCGGTGGCAACCACTTTGCTGCCAACCCTCCGGGTCAAACGTTCTTCATCACTTTCTTCCTCATCATCAGGTGGGCAAAAATCAGGAACAAACCCGGCAGTTGCCGTGTCTGTGTGTGGTGATGATGGCTGAGCTGTAGAAGTAGATGGTCCCTCAGAGGAAATTGGTACACTGTCTCCATCATGACTATCATCATCATCTGAGTCAACAGATGATATAGCAATCACCTCAGTGTCAGAATCACTGTCGTCATGACGCCATTTGCGCCTCCTTAACGCCACATAATCTTCCCGGGCCAGATGCCCTATCAATCTCTTGAACACGGGCTTCACCTGCTTGCCCCTATAAACCTTCATTCTGCCCAGAGTAGTGTCATCCATGATCTCCAACACCACTGCATCGCTCTTCTCTTTGGGCAACTCAGGCAACTTCTCATTGAAAATGAGCTGAAGAAATCGTGGGTACATGCAGAAACTTTCTTTTCCCTTTGCCTCCAAGTTCTCAATCAGATAATTAAAGATCATGTTGGAGAAGCTGAAAGGGTGGTTGAGGACTAATGCAACATATGCATTCTAATTTGGTCCGATAAGTCATCGAACCCACCCCTCCTAGCAGCAATGCACTTTAGGATGACATGAGCTAGGTATTTGTACTGGGGACTCAGGTTGCTCTTGTTCAGCACACCCGTGTTGATGTCCCCGCAGTACCCAATCCTCATAAAGCACCCACGAACAGTCAGAGGATGCAGCTTAACTGGATGATCCTCATCATCTCCAAATCCCAAAACTCTTCTGATATCTCCCACTGTGATCTCTATTGCCCTACCAAAGATGGTACTTAGGATGCGGTAGGGTTCCACAGATCGGTCTACCGAAGCTCCTGCCCAAAATGCCTGATGGATAGACTGATATGGTGTACATGGTGTGGAGATAGCTCGATAAATCCTGGATCTCCTCAAAAATTCTATGATCCCTGAAAATTCTCCTCCATTTCTAGAAGTGGAATCCAAATTAGCACAGATGTTGTGCTTTGGATTTATGGTCCACCTGTTAGCCATGTTCCTGTAACAAAAATAGCAAACGTACGTTATAAACTTGAACAACAGAGTTTGACTAAATCAGAAACCAGTGTAGTTCAATCGTGAGAATGAACTATGCGACTGGGTTTAGTCGAATGATGTATTTCTGCGATTGAGTTGTCCGACCGAATGAACTCATTCGAATGACTTATTCGGCCGATTGAATGAATCACTTCCTTCAATCGGGCGATTGAAGTTCATTCGGGGCAACCAATCGAATGGCAGACTCAACCCATTCGCATAATCCATTCGGCCGAATGAATGAGTCTCCTCTTTCAATCGGTCGATTGAAGTTCATCAGGGAGACCAGTCGCATCGAAGAGACCTGTTCCATTTCAAACTCAGATTTGTCATTTTTGCGAATTAGACATTAAGTTCAGGCTTGTTAGACTCGCAATCATGTACCTAGACTACTTAAATCATTTATTTACACATTTTATGTGATTAAAGCAGTCAATTTTGCAGATTTGTTACGAGTCGACAGTTAGGGCAAATGTGGACAGATTAAACATCATATTTCACGTTCTGATGCATCCTTGTGTTGCGTATTACCTGTGTCACAAATCCAAACGGTCAGAAAATGTATATCACGAAGATTAAAGTTCAAACGAAAATTTGGCAGAGTATCGGTGCGAATAGGAATATTTAGGGCGAATGATGTCTGCGATCGACTGAGGGGTCTATTTATAGACAGACTCAGTTCAGTCGGCCGACTGACTCATTCGCACCTTTCATTCGGTCAACTCAGAATCAACACATACGATCGAGTCTAATCGCATGTTTCATTCGATCGATTGGAACTGGGTCGTACGATTCACTCAATCGACCCGTTTCATTCGATCCACTGATCTCCATTCGCACGTTTGACCTAATCGATCCCTTTCAATCGGCCGATTGGTCTCATTCGCATGGACCAATCGTGTGACTGTCTTCAATCGTATAGCTCTTCGCATGACTGATCATACTCATGATGAAGTTGTGCGATTGGGCTATACTTGTGCCAATTTTGTCAAGTTATGGACCAACCCTTAGTTTTCTTAAAACATTTGATAAAACATTATGCATTAGTTGATCATCTCAGACATGATCCATTTAACCACCTGATCACCTCAGACGTGATCCATTTAACCACCCGATCACCTCAGACGTGATCCTTTTAACCTTTCAGAAACAATCAGTTTAGATAAACATTAAGCACCTTCAGTGACGTTTAGCAGATAACATATACACAGTCCACATGACTCATTATGCTAAGAAATAAATAAATTTACACTACGAATGAAAACTGAACATCTTTTTGTGATTTTTGTTAGGGCAGGCTTGTATAGCTTATTAGCATTAACATTTTATCCGGAATGGACTCTCATGGAATCAGACAGGCATATACACCATCACTTGGAACATTTAGTGCTTATTACACTTTGCATGATACGATTGCACAGTTTTTCACTTATCGAAGACTTCTAAGATCTAACTGGGAATCATGTTTGAACTAATATGTAATTTTTATTGATTTTGAACATCAGGCGATGCAGCCACGACGATTGTCAGTATGTTTGTCCACTTAAATCCATACACAGACGTTTGACACACATCAGAGATTAATTAGATGAATTAGGTCAAACCGTATTTGTGTATTCCACAGGTATATGGTAATCAATCGTCCTCAGGAGATTTTTGAGCGGTCTTGGACTTAGAAGATTTGGTTCTAAAAATTGTCAAAGAGATGCCAAGCCTCAGGTCAGTGCCATCGCACAGCAGAGAGGCGCAAACAACAATGAATTCTTAGAACGAATAGGTTATGCTTAGCCTCAGGTCAGTGCCATCGCACAGCAGAGAGGCGCAATACCTATTTATCTTCTTAGAGCAGCATATTTGCATATACATTAGTTTAATGACATTTGTCATCTTTTGCTCTGTTTTGCAGGTCTTTGCTCACATTTGTGGCATTAGCTTGCTCCTCACCCCTTATTGGACATTGATTGATTGTGCAGACCAGGGATACCATGAGAACACACAACTGGTTGAGTAAATTTAGTTTAAGCCAGTTCACTGATGATGTCTAATGGTCTATTGTGTTGAATCTACTGACACATCGTATTGTGTACTTACACAACCCTAGATCTACTTTCTCCAAGTTATTACAATACCAGTCAAAACTTCTATCATATTCCCATTTTGTTAGACTTAGACTTCTCTGATTTATGATTTTTATTTTTGAAACTGAAAACCAATTTGATGTTCCAAGTAACTCGGTGCCTGTGTGCTATCACTTTCCAGTTTTATCGAGTCGCATTTCCAGTTTATTTGTCTGTGCCTTTTTTTTTTAAGTAAATGCATACTGAAATAAATCTCCCCCTAAAATGCTAAAACAAAAATCTTTTTGTGTTTTTGGATTTTATACGACAAGGGAATTAAAAAAAATAAAATAAAATGAAGGAAAAAGAAATAAACAAATAGACACGAGTCGGACTATGTATCTGCTTCTTCAGCAATCACATCACTTTTCTTTTTAACGCCGTTGACCTCTAGCAGATATAAAATCTTGGTTTATCAAACGGTTTGGTGTAAAGGTCAGCGCGCTGAAAATCCGTGTTAATTTTAATCACATCAATTAATTGTTTTTCATAGCAATCGCGTATGAAATGATATTTAATCCCGATGTGTTTTGTTTTTGGGTGTTGAACAGGATTTTTAGTGACAGCTATGGCAGCAGAATTATCAACATAAATAGGAGTGTTAGAAAATTTCAAACCGTAGTCACGCATTTGCTGTTGAATCCAGATGATTTGAGAGCAGCAACTCGCAGCAGCAACATATTCAGCTTCACAGGTTGATAGAGCAACCGAGGTCTGCTTTTTGCATTGCCACGTGACTAACCGTCTTCCAAAGAACTGACACCCTGCAGATGTAGACTTGAAATTCATCTTGCAGCCACCATAATCTGAATCGCTGTACGCAGTAAGCTCGAAGTCATCATCATGAGGATACCACAATCCCAGTGTTGGAGTACCCTTCAGATAACGAAAAATCCTTTTCACCCCAATCAAGTGATTCACTTTTGGCTTCGCTTGATATCTAGAACATAAACATGTTGCATACATGATATCTGGACGCGAGGCAGTGAGATACATGAGAGATCCGATCATCCCACGATACATAGTGGCATCCACCAAATCCCCATTCTCATCAGGAGCCACATCATGATTTGTGGCGAGAGGGGTACCGGCAGCAGATGCATTTTCCATGTCAAAGCGACTTAGAATATCGCCGACATACTTGGACTGATGTAAGAAAATGCCGGTACATGTTTGATCCACCTGTAATCCTAGAAAGAACTTCATTTCTCCCATTGCACTCATTTCAAACTCTGCCTTCATCACAGATTCGAACTCTTTGCACAACGCTTCATTTCTAGATCCAAAGATGATGTCATCCACATATATCTGCACCATAAGCAAGTCACCATCCTTTTCTTTGATGAATAATGTACAGTCAATTACACCCCTACGAAAACCATGTTTCAACAAATGGGTGGAGAGCTTTTCATACCAACTCGAGGAGCCTGATGTAGCCCGTACAGAGCCTTGTCTAACTTGTAGACTCTGTCCCGATGATAAGGATCTTCGAATCCTTCGGGTTGACTGACATATACTTCTTCCCGGATTTCCCCATGCAAGAATGCACTCTTAACATCCAGTTGATAAACTTTGATCTTCATGTAGGAGGCGTAGGCTAGAAAGATACGAATAGCTTCCATTCTAGCTACGGGAGCAAAGACTTCATTGTAGTCGATGCCTTCGACTTGTCTGAAGCCTTGAACAACCAAGCGTGCCTTGTTTCTGATAACAACACCTTGGTCGTCCTTCTTGCACTTTAGTACCCATTTGGTACCAATCACCTTAACTCCTTTCGGTTGTCAACTAGTGTCCAGACTCCAAGTTTCTTGAACTGGAGTAGCTCTTCTTGCATAGCATTGACCCAGGCCTCATCTTTCAGGGCGTCACAGACATATTTAGGCTCGATTTGTGAAACAAAACATGAGAAAGCCCCGTCATTGACATAACCCTTTTCCATGACTGCCGCATAATCAGCAGAGTACAGCTGATTGCGTGTTTGCACACCGGATTGAATGTCCCCAATGATAGACGAGGGGGGATGATTCACACTGATCCTAGTCACTGGTGTGGTAGGAACCACAACTTCAGAATCCAGATTGGTGACTACTGGTTCAGTATCCGGATTTCCTGCAGCTGGTTCAGCAGCTGATGACTCACTGTGTTGATCAGCTGTATGCTCAGGGTTAGAAGCAGGTGCTTCTTCATCACCTGATGAATCATCACTCTCATCATGAGCAGGAGTCGAAGAGCTTGAGGCACCATCAGTAGGTGTGATGTTGCTAGAATCCAGATTCGGTGAGATAAGAACATCATACATCATCTGGGTAGCAACGTCATCCTCTGAATCAAACTGTGGAAGATTAAAGGATTTGAAAAAGCCATCATAATCGAAGAATGATGATGGACCTTTTCCAGCAGGAGGTGTGATGTATCTCTGAACATCCACGTTGCACCACACCTCTACCTGACCCGTCGAGTTATTGTAAACTCGCTTGTCTGGGATGCTGTATCCTAAGAATATTCCTTGATCAGCTTTCTCGCTGAACTTGCCATCCTGAGTCTTCTTCAGCAATGTACATGGAGCTCCAAATGGTTCCAGATACTCCAAATTTGGCTTTCTCTTCTGATGTAGCTCGTAACAAGTCTTGCCATGCCTTTTGACTACTAACACACGATTAAGTGTGTAGCAGGCATTTGCAACTGCCTCATTCCAGAACTGAACTGGGAGCTTTGAATCAGCTAACATAGTTCACGCAGTCTCAATTAAGCTCCGATTCTTTCGTTCTGCAACTCCATTCATCTGTGGTGTGTATGCGGAAGTGAACTGATGAACAATTCCCTTTTCCTTGCAGAAAGCATCCATCCACTGATTTTTGAACTCTGTGCCATTGTCAGAACGGATCTTCCTCACCTTCAGCTTGTAGAGTGACTCCAAAGTCGTGACGAGCACCTTGAATGATTCAAAGGTTTCTGATTTAGCTTTCAGAAACATCACCCAGGTGAATCTTGAGTAGTCATCTGTGACTACAAAGCAGTACCAGTCCCCTGCTATACTCTTTGTGTTGACTGGACCAAACAGATCCATGTGTAGCAACTCCAGGGGCATCTCAATTGAGTTGACGTGCTTGGTCTTGTGAGATTTCCTGGTCTGCTTTCCCTTCTTGCATGAGACACAAAGTCAGGAAGTTGGAAGTTCTTGACTGTAACTCCCTCAACAAGGTTGTTGTGAATCAAATGATTCATCTTCCTTTGATTTATGTGTCCCATCCTTCTATGCCATGAGATGGAGTCCTTCTCTGTCGCTTTTGAGAGGAAACATTGAGCTGTAGATTCAGAGGTAGAGCATTAGACATATCCAAGACATATAGATCATTGTACCTGGATGCAGACATCAAAACCTGCTTCTCTGGAATTTCCATCTCCTTTTTTAGTATGTAACATTTTCGGTTGTCAAACATAACTTTGAAGCCCTTGTCACATATCTGAGACACTGAAAGTAAATTGTTTTCTAGTTGTTGAACAAAATTTACTTTATCAAACTTTACCTTCTCATTACCTACTTCGCCTTGAGCAGTAATGTATCCTCCTTTGTTCCCAGCAAAGGAAACATGTCCCCCATTAATTTGTTTGACATTAAAAAAAAGAGACTTGTTTCCTGTCATGTGCCTGGAAGCTCCGCTATCCATAATCCATGTATTTGTTGAAGCACTGTAGCGGACAACCTGCACATAATTGAAAACAATCAGTTAAGGAGGGGGACCCAAGCCTTGACTGGCTTGGGTTTCCCAGAGGAATCAACCATCATGAATTCGACCCACTGTCCTTTATCATTGGGTGGAATCTCAACTTTCAGATTGTCCTGGCTTTCAGACTCACCAGATGTCTTGGCTTTCCATAAACCATCCCTATGAAAGGATTGTTTATGATAAACTTTAGACTGATTAACAGTTTGAGCATATAGTTTAGATTCAGAAACAGATTTTTTCGCTGGTGTCACAGGCCTGTCGGGGACTTGTCTGTTTTGCCTTTGACGTGGTGGGGACGAAAACGACTTAGAAGGTGTTTTATGCCTAATGGGTGTTTTCGATATAACCGGGGTCTTAGAACGCTGTTTTGAATCTACCTTGACTTTGTCGTTTAGCTCAACTTTAATTCTTGGTGTCTGATAGCGTGGACAATTAGTTGAAATATGACCTCGCTGACCACAAGTATAGCAGGATCTCCATTCATCAGGACTAGGAGATCTCTTGTGGGGCGATGAGTAAATCTCAGGAATGGGTCTTTTAGTCTCAGTCTTTGAATATTTACCCTCTTTAACAAATTTAACTTGTTTAATATTTGGATTAATTTGTCTTTGAGGCTGAATATTATCCCTTTTAACTGGTTTAACTTGAGTGGATTTAGATATCTTGGTTTGTGGAATATTTGACTTTGATTCCGAACCAAGAGTTGTTTGGACATTTGTTTCCACCCGTTTCTCAACATTGACCTTGCTTGATGTTGAAGTTTTCTGATCATCATCCGGAGAAACAGACTAACTGCTGTGTCCGGATCACTAACCAAAGGAGTTGTCACCACATGATCCTTAATTTGATTGTTATTAATTGGACGTTGTTTTGTGTTCAAAAGGATTTCATGTGGTGGTGGAACTACCTTGTAACCCAATCCCTCCCCATTGTTGCGTTCTTTAACCAAGTTTTTCAAAATGTGCGAAGAACTCGCTAGACTATGTAGTTTTTGTTGCAATGACTCATTTTCTACCTGTAAGACCGCTTTGTCCTTTTTAGTCTCTTCAATGGTCTTTAAGTAGTATTTAATGTCATTTTCTTGGTTAAAGACAACAACTCCAGTTTCCTTTAGTTGCTTCTGCAACGCATCTAACTTCTCTTTATAACTGTTCTCATTTTGTTTTAAGACACGATTAGCTTCTGAGCACAGTTTTAAGTCATTTTCTAAGTTATCATTGTGTTCTAACAACCTAGCAAATTTTAGATCAATGCTTTCTCTAAATTTATCACATTCGACACAAACATGTTCATTAAATAATTCATCTTTAGATTTTACCTGTGTAGATGTCGACGTGCCAGCCATGAAAGCATTTGAGACGTAGATTGAGCTTCAGATTCTGAATTCAACTCATTTTGGACGATTTCATCAACAGCATCAAACGTCTCTTCCAAATCAGCAGTATCGACTTCAGCTGAGCTTTCCCCTTCACTTGCAGAGTCTTCGTTCAAGTCTTCCACGGATGCTATGTTAGCTTCATCAGACACGAATCGAAAGGACCAGTCTTGTCCTTCATCTCCTTGTGCTACCATAGCTTTAGAATCACTTCCCGTGGACGCTGGTTTCTTGTCTCTATCTTGCCTGTTGAACGAGGAAAATGGATTCCCGTTCCCAGTCTTCTTAGGCTTTGAACACTCCCTTTTAAAATGGCCCTTTTCTCCACAATTGAAGCACGTGACTTTAGACTTGTCAAAACCAAAGGTTGTATCTTTAGTAGCCACGAGATTCTGCCCTGTTTTCTTCACAAATTTCTTGGCTCTTCGGACAGCGCTTGCAAGAGCCCACATGATGTCCATTCTTTCCAGCTCATTCTCATCTACTTACTCATAATCTTCATCAGCAAGGTGGCAATTACCAATCTTGCCCGCCACCAAACCATCATAAGAATGCACAACAGCAGCCAGTAGATCCATGTGCTCTTTAGCAACCTCCACTGTTACCTTTCCCAGATTTTCTGTTGTCAACTTAGCAGACTGAGTAACAATAGGACTTTGACTAGCTCCAGATGCACCAAGAGACTCATTTGCAGATGATGAGCCTTGTTCAGCAGTTGAAGATGCATTGGACACGAAGGCTGTTTGCAGAGGTGCACCAGAAGACTTTGCAGCGGGGGTGGAAGTAGCAGGAACATTGTAGAGAGAGGGGTCTTGAGCATAAGAACCCTTCTTAGCCTTGTATTTTTGTCGCACTTCCTCCTCTCTCAGTTTTAGAATAAAGTCATTGATATCCAGGGTTTCTAAAACTGAGTTGTATCGTAGAGTAGAAATGAATGAATCCCATTTTGTAGGTAGACCATCTGCCAAGCTTAAAACCTTGTCTTCCATTGACGTCTTAACACCATGAGTGTGAAGTTCACTCATCAGATGGTAAAACCGATCGATGATTTCATCAAAGCTTTCATTCCCAATTGCTGAGAAGTTATCAAACTCCTTCTTCAACGCTTTACCTTTCAGTGCCTTTAAGTTTGAATTTCCATCATACCTCTTTTCAAGAACTTCCATCAGTTTTTTACTTTGTTTGTGCTCTGAGTATTGATGAAAAATAGGCTTAGGAATGGACTGAGTCAAAATAGCATAGGCCTTCTTCTCTGCATTATAAGCAACCTTCTGTGTATCGGTGAGTCCACTCAAAGTCAAAGGAACACCATCAGCCCCCACGGGTATTTTATAGCCAACCTTAATAGAGTTCCATAAGTTAGTATCTACGCCATTAAGATAGATCTCAAAACGTTGTCTCCATTGTGGAAAATCCTCTATTGTCAATAGTTTAGGTGGCTTGTTATGGTTCCCTATCTCATTCTCCAGTAACAACAAGTTCTGAATTCTCGAATCCTTTCCAGCTGACATGGCAAATTTTCTGAGTCCATCCTTGAATTAATTTAACTTGAGAATTAAACTGCTAATGCGATTGGGCTGTATCCGATTGGACTCAAACGTACGGTAGAATCGGCCGACTGAGAGACTTAGACGATTGAACAGACCGAACGACTCAGACTTGCGACTGGAGTGGGCGATTGACTCAATCGGGCGATTGACACAGCGACTGACTCAACCGGGCGAATGGAGTGGCGACTGACTCAAACGTGCGAAAGACCTGTGCGAAAGAGTTCAGTCGTACGATTGAATTAATCGTGCGACTGGGTCGGCTGTAAACGCGATTTTTGAACACTTTTGACCTAGAACGCAAATATTTGCACCCTAGACGGCTGAAACTCGAAAAACACTGAATTTTCAGAACATGCACACGTAAAGACTCAATTTTTTTAACCAAAAGAATGGTTTTTTTTGCGTAAAAACGTAGCCTTTTTCACAAAAACGATTGAATCAACGAAGAATCAAGAGCCTAAGCTCTGATACCACTTGTTAGGACCGTGTACGAACGGAGTACTAACCGATTCTTCGTTGTACCAGATCAAATAGTGCGGAATCCTATTTGATTGGCGATCTAATCAGTGAGAACGAAATCAGGATCAATCCTAACGATTAGAAAACGTTATGAATTGACTCGGAATGATCTAAATCGCTCTATGAAGTTGGAATGGACGAACAGCACGTTCTGGGTTGATTAGGGTTTCTAATATTCAAAGTGTTTTGTTTTTCCACGAATTAAGTGGTATTTATAGGTTACAGATCTCATTCGTGCGACTGAGCCTTGCGACTGGCTCAGTCGTGCGATTGAGTAATACGATTGATTCACTCGAACGCTTGAGTCAGTCTTATGACTCAACCGGGCGATTGACTCAATCTCCTAGTTCAACCGTGCGATTGAACCATTCGCATGGTTCAGTCGTGCGACTGAAAAAGATTCTTAGTCAAACACATTCTTGAACCTTTAACGATTCAGAACTGTGTCTCACAACTGTAAACCTATATAACATGATCATATTATGCGTGTAACAACTAATAATATAATTAGATATAACATTATATAATCAACAACCATAGAAAGAAGAGATTCTCATTCAATTTATTGAACATTACATATGCGTTACAAGATAGAAGTCTATTACATTTGAGCTCACTAGACTAGAACTGGGGACACGTGTACCAACACAGTAAAGTTTTGGGGGAAAAAGCATATGATTTTTGGTTGATGTATTATTTTGATTTACTTGAGTTACTTACTGTCATTTGTGATACAACCATTAGTTCGAATGAGGAACCGTCTGGTAATATTAGTAGCGCTACTTAGGAGAATTAGTATCAACCGAATGAGGGTTGTTACTATTTTCCTGTATCTAACCGAATGAGGGTTAGGATGCAATATTACTCGATTTTGTGAATTATTTCGTGACAGTATGATTATGTTTGTGCAGGTTTGGTTGTAACTAATACATCAACAAAATAACTTTTGTTATATATATAAACCTATGTTCTTACCAACATCTTTGTTGACTTTATTGAGTATGCTTTTTCAGGACAAAATGAGTAATAGTTTTGATTGTAGCTTCGAAGTCCATAACGGATGAGGTGAAGTTGTGGAAAGAGTCTGTGTGACCATAACCGTCAACATCATTGACGGGTGTGTGTTTGTGGACGCACACTACCATCCTTGTTAAGAAGACATGCTGTAGTTAAAAGTAGTTAGAATTACATCAGATTTTGAAAACTTATGTAATAGATGTAATTCCTCGAATATTATGAATAAAGCATGTCAGGTGTTGTTGTTTTATTTAAAATATTTCTATATATTGCTCTGTTATAATTAATGCACTCTGATAAAAGCTAGTCACACCCGAACATCGTTTCGCGCTTCCGCCGGGATGTGACACTTTTAGTGTCTAGTTAGAGTTGTATTTGTTAGTTTATTTTAGTATAGTCTAGTACACATCAAGAAGAAAGATGGATCGTTTCGTATGTGCATCGACTATCGTGAGCTTAACAAGCTTACCATCAAGAACCGCTATCCTCTTCCTCGCATTGATGACTTGTTTGATCAATTTCAAGGAGCTGCTATATTCTCGAAGATTGATCTACGTTCTGGATATCATCAATTACGAGTCCATGATGATGACATCCCAAAGACCGCATTTCGTACTCGTTATGGACACTATGAGTTTATGGTGATGCCTTTTGGCTTAACTAATGCACCTGCTGTCTTCATGGATCTCATGAACCGAGTATGCAAGCCTTATCTAGATAAATTTATGATTGTATTCATTGATGACATACTTATCTACTCCAAGACTAACACCGAGCATGAACTGCATTTGCGACAAGTGCTTGAGTTGTTGAAGAAAGAGTAATTGTACGCGAAGTTCTCGAAGTATGATTTATGGCTCGAGGAAGTTCAATTTCTAGGACACGTGGTGAATAGCCAAGGAATTCACGTTGACCCTGCAAAGGTGGAAGCTGTGAAGAATTGGTGTGTTCCCACGACTCCGACCGAGATTCGTTCTTTCCTTGGCATTGCTGGTTATTACCGGCGATTCATCGCCAAATTTTCAAGGATCGCGAAGCCGCTCACCTCTTTGACACAAAAGAATAAACCATTCGAGTGGGGGCCCGAGCAAGAAGAAGCTTTTGAAGCATTAAAGGACAAACTGTACAATGCTCCTATCTTGACCCTACCCGATGGAAATGATGATTTCACCGTATATTGCGATGCATCAAAACAAGGCCTTGGTTGTGTTCTTATACAACGAGGAAAGGTCATAGCTTATGCATCGAGACAATTGAAGGTTCACGAGGTGAATTACACAACACACGATCTCGAGCTTGGTGTTGTTGTTTTTGCCTTGAACATTTGGAGACATTACCTTTATGGTACGCAATGTATAGTCTACACCGATCATAAAAGCCTTCAACACATTTTTAATCAAAAAGATCTCAATATGAGACAACGTCGTTGGGTTGAGTTGATTAGTGATTATGACTGTGACATTCGTTACCACCCTGGGAAGGCAAATGTCATAGCCGATGCACTAAGCCGTAAAGTCCATAACAAGATGACCTCGTTCCAAGAAATTCGCGATCGACGACAATGGTTTGATACTTTGAGAGAATTCGATACTGAAATTCGACTAGATGTCACCGAGCTACTGTACTGCTACAAAACTTGAGAATAGATAGTGACATCGAGTCTAGTATCTTGGAGGCTCAACAATTAGTTCAACGAGAAGGGAGAATGAAGGATGAACTGGAGCATAACCTTCTAACTCAATTGGAGACGAAACCTAATGGGTTGATGTATTTCGCGAACCGAATTTGGGTTCCAAATCGTGATAATCTTCGTACTCTTGTCATGAACGAAGCTCATCAAACTCGTTATTCTATTCATCCTAGCTCCAATAAGATGTACATGGATCTGCGTGGTCAATATTGGTAGCCTTGAATGAAGAAAGACATAGCAACTTATGTAGCTAAGTGCCTCACGTGTACGAAGGTTAAAGCCGAACATCAACGTCCAAGTGGATTACTTGAGCAACCCGAGATTCCTATGTGGAAATGGGAACACATATCCATGGACTTCATAACCAAGCTACCCCGAACCTCTCGTGGACATGATAGCATATGGGTGATCGTCGACCGACTGACCAAGTCGGCACATTTTATACCCATACGTGACACTTACAAGACATCAAGGTTGGCTCGTATATACGTTGATGAAATTATAAGTCGTCATGGGGTACCTCTTCACATCATATCCGACCGAGACGCTCGTTTCACTTCGCACTTTTGGTCGTCTATGCAAGAACTCTTGGGTACTCAATTGGATCTAAGCACAGCTTACCATCCCTAAACTGATGGCCAAACCGAGCGAACCATCCAAACCTTGGAGGATTTGCTACGCCTTTGTGTCCTAGACTTTGGTGGTGATTGGGATACGCATTTACCGCTCGCGGAATTTTCGTATAACAATAGTTACCACTCGAGTATCAAGATGGTACCATTCGAAGCACTTTATGGTCGTAAATGTCGCTCACCGATCTGCTGGACCGACATTGGTGAAAACTTCATAACTGGTCCTGAACTTATACAAGAGACGACCGATAAAGTTTCTATCATTCAAAAGAACCTTGAAGTGGCAAGAAGTTGACAAAAGAGCTATGCTGATAAGCGACATAAGCCATTGGAATTCCAAGTTGGGGAGATGGTTCTTCTTAAGGTTTCACCGTGGAAGGGTATTGTTCGCTTTGGAAAGAAGGGCAAACTGGCTCCAAGATTTGTAGGACCTTTCAAAATCCTGAAAAGGATTGGGAAAGTGGCTTATAAACTGGAACTACCTTCCGACCTTAGTGGAGTTCATCCTATGTTCCACGTCTCAAATTTGAGAAAGTGTTTGGCCGGAGAAAGTCTGTATGTTCCGCTGGAAGACATTCAGATCGACGAGTCCTTGCATTTTATCGAGAAACCTGTTGAAATCATGGATCGCATAATGAAGAAGACAAGAACCACAACAACCCCAATCGTCAAGGTTCGTTGGGAAAATAAGCGTGGCGCTGAGTTTACTTGGGAACGCGAGGAGCACATGAGAAATAAATACCCGTTCTTATTTGTATAGTTTCATTTCTTTTAATTTCGGGACGAAATTCTTTTAAGTTGGGGAGACTGTAATATCTCATATTTCTGTTAATTAAAAGTTAATTTTGTTAATCCATATAAGATTTATTTGTGCCATTTATGAAATTTGGTGGGCCATTTATGTATAATCTCTTGTTTAAATTAAATTTTCAAAGTTAATTAAATAATAAAAATGAGAACAATTATAATATTAATAATAATAGTAATATTGATGATAATAATAATAATAATAATAATAATAATAATAATTACAATACTTAAATAATTGACAAGTTAGATTAAAGTTTAGAGGGTCTTAATGTCATTTTATAAACTTAAATAGAACTTTTATGCATAAAATGATAAGAAATCAAAGTTGGAGGGCTAATTGTGTAAATTCAAGAAAGAACCCAAACCACCCGCCCCCATTAACCCGTATTTCCGGCCGGGACTCCGGCCACTCTCCGGCCGAAGTCCGGCGAGTCTAGAACATCAAAATCCTTTGATTTCGTAACCCAAAATCGATCCAAATCGTTTCGTATACGTAATTCGAACTTAATCACGCACATTAATCACAATTAAACATCGGTTACGAACCTAATCGGGTGTATAACCGTAGCCTCATAAAAACCCATAGCCGTTGGGCATTAAAACTCAATAATAATCTAGTTAATCGAACGTGAACGATCATATACCCATTCCTAATAGAACTCAGCCTTCAATTCCACCTGAAATCTACACGACACACCTGCTCGACCTCTCCTCTAACTGCAACATACTCAACACTCGAACACCACCCTCCGGGCGTGCTAACTTCTAATTAACAGAGGGCTTTCGATCATTAGCATCATTGGAAACTTCCTGTGTAACTAATTCGATTGTGATCAACAATTCCTTCTCGAATCGAAGCCATCCCCGTCGCAACTTTTCTCGGCTTCAAACTCGTGATTTCACAACCATTTCAGGTGAAATTAAACACCTACACACTCGTTTTTACATGGGGAACAAAAGCCCCATGTTTGATTTGGCTACTAACATCGAATTGAGGTTCAATTTAGGATTTGAATAAATTAGGGTTCTTGGGATTTGGGTGAACCTTATAAATTGGACTTAAAACAATTAAAAGCCAAAGTGAACCAAGGTCGCGGCCCCGGTTCACTGGTTAGACACTTGCCTTGCAAACTTGAGGTCCCGGGTTCGAACCCGGGGACCCTCAACTATTTTTTTTGGGGCCTTTTGAGCTTTAAAAAAATTATAGAAAATTTCTAAAAATTATAAAAATCAATTTTATAAACTTTGTTTATTTTAAAATTTATCGGATGATTTTCTGTAAAATTATTTCTTTAAATACCTTAATAATTTTTATATAAAATATCATTAACAAATGATAAAATTAGTTTATTTTTATAAAAATAAACTTTAGATAGTTGAAAACACTAAATTATTATTAGTAATTACGTTATCTTTAATTATAGATTAATTATGTTAATTATAAAATTTTATTTACATTTTATAATTCAGTCATTATAACGATTTAACTTCTTATAATTTCACAAAATATTATAAAAGGATTAATTAAGTTTTCTTTCATTGTACTAAAATATACATGATTTCGACCTTATTTATAAAAAGCCCCAAATTCCATTTGAAACCCTAGTACTCGTTAAATCGTTAAACTTATTGTTAGACTTAAATATTGTAAATACATACATGTTTAGGTACCTTGTGAAGGATTTCATTAGAACATCGATTATTATCCTTATTAATCATCATATATATACTTAATCATCATGTGAGTTTCCTTGCCCCCTTTTTTATGCTATTTCACACCGTTTTGGGGTGAAACATGTTACATTATTCAACATACACTTATAAACGTTTAAATCTTATAAAAGCACATGCAATTCATATTTTTATTTTGTCATGGTTATTTGTGTTATTGTAAGTCTTATATGAGTTACATATATCGTTTACAATCATTAACTATTGCTAGTCTGGCGACGTCTTAGATCTTTGGGCCTGACAAGCCTATTTGGTGCTAAAGTCGATGTACTGCCGACTCCTAGGAGCCGTATGCTTGTGCACTAGGGAACCAAGTACACTTAGCCATTCATATAAACTTATAATCTAGTCGAGGTTTGATTGTACTATATGTGCTTTATAAACTTGCTAACTCATAACCTATGACATGAATTGCTACTTGAAATCCATGGTATATTATGTATGTGAAACTCTTGGGAACTCACCAACTTTATAGTTGATCCGTTATTTTTAACATGTTTCAGGAAATGCCCACGTTTGAAGTCATCATTTGAAGCTTGCAATAAACTAGGATTTGGACCTAGCTAAATGAATAAAATGCTTATGTTATGTTTTGTATTGTTTGAAACTTTTTCATGTTGAGACCTATGAATGTATTTCATTTGAAACTTATGATAATATTATTTTCATTTAAAGATAGCGTTATGTGGTTGTGAACAATCTTAACCCTCACACTTCGACGATTCCGCCGTCAAGGTTGGGGTGTGACAACCACCAACACCACCTACCACCCCGCCCACCGCCTACCGACACTACCAACGACCCCGGTTGCCGCCGCCGACCCCGACCGCCACCGTCCCCGACCGTCACCGCCCCCGACCGCAGATTGTCGCCTGTCCCCGGCAGACCGTCGCCCCCAACCGCAACCGACGCCGCACAACCCTGACACCGACCACCGCTGCCCACTATTTGCTCCGATCGCCGACCGCCGCCACCCCTAAACGTCAACTGTCGACAACCGCTGTTGCCGAACCGTGTCTCGACGATGGGCGTTACCTGCACTGGGGTACGGTCGGTTTTCGGCAACGGGCGCGGTTGGTGGTCGCGGTTGGTGGTCGCGGTCGATTGTCGGCGGTAGTCGGTGGTATGTAGCGGCGATGATCGGTGGTCATTGAGGTTGTGGCGGTTTGCAACATGTGATAAATTCCAATTTCTAAATAAGTGTTTTGTCACTAGAAATGCTTTAGAATTTAAATTCCATTTATAGATTCCAATTCAGTTGCATTTTAAATCCTTTGAAAAATATTGAATTTCAAATACAATTTCCTTGAATTTCAATTCAAATTCCAGTTTAATTTCAATTTCAATAAATTCCGCGAACCAAACGTTCTCTAAAAGTTTTTGATGGTTTTAGAGGGTGGCACGGACCTCAAATGCATTAGTTTTTTCTAACATTAAAATTCTTTTGACAATTTGTGATGACAAGTTATTTACCTAGTATTTAGTGGGTGTTTGAGGAATGTTTTTTATTTATTTTTTAACTTATTAACTTTTAAAAAAATTAAAAAGTCATTTTATAGTGTTTGGTAATTTGATGATTGTGAGAGAAATAAATTAATAAGTCACTTCATACTAACTTATTAACTTATTAAAAAAATCAATAAGTCAATAAGTTGTTTTGAGAAGTAATCCCAAACACTCCCTTAATACGTTTGTGATAATTTGTTGAGAATTTTATTATGTGACTTATTGCTGAAGTTGGAGAAAGAGATGACAAATTGTGAAAAGAAAGAGAGATTCAAGACGAAACCTAACATCTTATACTACCGTTTTTTCCTTTTCTTTTTGTTCTTTTTAGAAATGGTATATATATATTCTATTTCTATATTACACCCCAATATATATTACACTTGTTAAAATTTGAACTTTAAGCTTCCCCTCAAATCATACATTTAGGTGTTGTTTGTTTTTTCTGCAGCAAAATGTCTGCAGTCTGCGGACCACATCTGCAGACATTTGCAGGAGAAGAGGTGGACCAAATGTCTGCAGTCTGCAAAAAGAATACTGTTTGTTTTTAACATCTGCAGGCTGAAAAAATAATTTGTAATAAAAATATCTCAATCAGTCATCACGTATCCATGATCCATTAGAATAATTTTATGAAAAAATAATTTGTAATTAAAAAATAATTTGTAGCCAAAAAGCCCCCACAGATTTACGGTTCAATTCGACCTCTCAAATCAATCCACCATTTTCATAAATGGGAAACAAACCCAACGAAATCAAAGCTGAAATCCCCAATTCTTCATCTTCATCAGACAACATCTTCATATCCCTTTTCGGTAGTAACCCCAAGACTCCAATGATCCCACCTCTGTTTCAATCTTCTCAGTTTCCAACCCATTTTGAAGCAAACTCATCGATGAATCTCACAAACTCCAACAAGTTATTCGATTAGAATTCGATAGCCCACAAAATAAAGACACCCACATCCCGGATTCGTCCAATAAGCTGTTGAGCAAGAGGAAAAGAAATGGCAAAATTACCCGATAGTAACGATAAAGATGGTTCGGCAATCAAATTAGACGTCAATAAATCGAAATTGGAAAGGAGGCGGCGACAGAGGGGGAACGAGAGGCGCAGAGGGCGGACACGACCGGCCCAGGAGGCGGCGGCATAGGGATGGCGGCGCTGAGACGGCGACGCTGGGACGGCTGGCCGGTCAACTTCAGGCGGTGGTGGGGAGTTGGTGGTGAGAGGTTTGGGAGTTGAGATGGAAGGATGGAAGATAGAATGCAGGGTTGGGGGGTGTAAAGTCAAGAAGATGATAGAAGAGGTGAGAAGTGAGGGTTCTAAGTCTTCTCCACGCAGACGTCAGGAATACGTTTTTTAATGAAATGTCTTCTAGAAAACAAACAATCAGCAGAGCACAAAGTCTGCGCGTGGTCTGCGCCGCGCAGACAAAAGAGCTCAGGAATTGCTTCTCACAAAAAACAAACACCCCCTTAGAGACAAAGCCTCTGTCACTGGACCACCAACTTTTTCGAACTTTCTAACCATGCCCTCCCACTAACGTTATAGTATTTAGAATTCTATGAGGATGTACTCAGAGTTTAAAAACCCGGATACCATAGTAACACAAGATGGAAAAAAAACCCTTAATCTTAAGATTGTTTTTAAACACCCCATAAAAAAACAAAAAAACTTTCTTCTATTTCATAAAAATAATATTGAAGGACTGAAACCGTATACTCACAAAGCACAGGGACGAACTCCATATTCACATGACTTGCGAATCACGCATTCACGATGATCAATCGATCGTCATCACAACACACGAATCAATCATCGAATGTTCCTCCACTGCAATCGAACTTGGGGAAGAAGCCATGAAATCATCTTCCCAATTAAATACACTCGAAATCCCCATATAAATTTCCCCTCAATCAAACCCCCAAATCACCAAATAACTTCAATTTCTCTCTGTAATTCCATCTCTTGATACCAAAATCTTAAATCCACCATGGGTGTAATCAAAACCACCTTCTCGTTCATGTTGGGAGCAGCTTGCGGATCTACGTTGCTCAGAACTACAATGTTCCCAACGTTAATAAGCTTTACAAATCGGGGATCGTTATGGCGAAGCATTATGAGGAGAATTATCGGAAGCCGAAGACGAATGGTGATGATGATGATGATCGGAGGGGTAGATGATAATAGAATTGGATATCAGAAATGTGAATACTTCAAATGATTAACTTGATTCAATACTACTCAAATGAGTCTATAAATACAAATAGAAATAACTGAATGAACTACTATCTAGGAAACAATACACGTAAACACGATTTGCAGTTAACTAAGCTAAAGAATCGGTCTTCTCTTCGACTCCTTCTACCCACGTAGTGATAGACTTGGTCACTTATTCGATGTCAAGAAACCGGCTCCTTTCCACGTATGCATGCATATGCATGCATGCATGCATGCATGATGTTACTCCTTCAAACCCTCCCTCAAACTTGACATGGGCATCTTGTCAAGTTTGTCTTTCAGAGAACATACACCCAACGAACTTCTTAACTTCACAAATGCTTCTCGATGAAGTGGTTTGGTCATGATATCTGCAAGCTGATCCTTAGTTCCACAAACACCAATTCAATAATGCCATCTTTAACCATGTCTCTCAAGAAATGATATCTCACACTTATATGCTTGCATCTGCCATGTAACACTGGGTTTCTTGAGAGCTTGATAGTGGATGTGTTGTCACAATATACTTGATTATTGTCTTCCATCTTTATCTCCAGTTCATGCATCACCTCCTTGACCCACATCAGATGACAGACACATGTGGCAGCTGCCACATATTCAGCTTCAGTTGAGGATAAAGCAACCGTGCTTTGTTTCTTCGATGACCAGCAGACTGCTGCTTCATCCCATAAGAAAACATAGCCTGATGTGCTCTTCCTGTCATCAGCATCACCTGCAAAATCACTATCAGTAAAGACTTTTACTTTTCCTGCTCCTCCTCCTTCGTACCATAGTCCATAATCCAGTGTACCCTTTAGGTATCTCATCACTTTCTTGGCTGTAGCCAAATGCACATCAGTAGGTTTTGACATAAACCTGCTGAGCAAGCTCACCACATACTGAATGTCTGGTCTAGTAATAGTTATGTACATTAGGCTGCCTATCATTTGTTTGTACATGCTTTCATCCACTGGATTCCCATCTCCTTTCTTTAGCTTACAACCTTGAACCATTGGATTAATGACTGCATTGCACTCTTCCATCTTGAATCTTGAGAGAACTTCCAAAGCATACTTTTTCTGAGAGATGTGGATACCCATAGGCGTTTGATTTACCTCTATACCCAAGAAGTATTTCATCTTGCCCAAGTCAGTCATTTCGAATTCTCCCTCCATAGCTTTCTTAAACTCAACAAGTAATTGATCATCATTTCCTGTATACAACAAGTCATCAACATACAAGTTAACATATAGAACTTTTCCATTAGACCCCTTCTTGATGAACAAGGCATGCTCAGTCATACATCTCTTGAAACCCATGGTCAGAAAATAGGCCTCAATTCGATTGAACCAAGCTCTAGGAGCCTGTTTCAGTCCATACAGTGCTTTCTTGAGCTTGTAGACCTTGTCTTCACTTCCATTAACTACATAGCCTTGTGGTTGTTGAACATAGACTTCCTCTTCTAGTACACCGTGAAGAAATGCGGACTTTACATCAAGTTGGTAAATGTCCCATTTCTTTTGTGCTGCAACAGCAATCAATATTCTAATGGTGTCTAACTTTGCCACAGGAGCATACACCTCAGAATAGTCAATCCCATACACCTGCCCATAACCTCTAGCCACAAGTCTTGCCTTGTGCTTCTCTACTTCCCCTTTTTCATTCAATTTGGTCTTAAACAGCCACTTCAATCCAATGCATTTGACACCTTTGGGCAGATCAACTAGTGACCATGTGTTGTTTCTTTCTATAGCTTCTATCTCACGATCCATTGCATTCTTCCACTTCTCATCTTTAAATGCTTCTTCAAATCTTATAGGGTCTTGATCTGTCTGCATAACATTCATCTCATCTTCCTCTTCTGGATCACTTGTTACATAGTCTCTTAAGTATTGTGGTGCTCTTCTGATCCTACTTTCCCTGGTTGTTGAGCTACTTGGACCAGGGTCAATAGGATCAAAGGGCTCATCAATTGCATCAGTCTCATCAACTTCTGCACTTTCTTCATTGATCTCATCTTCACTGGTGTCATATGGGGAGTAATTTCCCCAAGAGATCTTTGAAACTATCTCTTTTCCCACCATGTTATCCCAATTCCAGCTTCTTTGTTCATCAAACACTACATCTCTGCTTGTTACAACTTTCATGGTTCTTGGATCAACCAATCTATAGGCCTTGGATTCTTCACTTATCCCAGTTAGCACACATTCATGGCTTCTATCATCAAGCTTCTTTCTTTTCTCCTTTGGAATGTGTACATGGCCAATTGAGCCCCAAACCTTGAGGTGTTCAACACTGGGTTTGGATCCACTCCAAACTTCCTCAGGAGTTTTGTTCTTGTGGGACTTGCATGGCAATCTGTTTAAAATATAGAAGCTATGCACAACAGCTTCTGCCCAGAATACCTTAGGCATATTTTTAGAGGATAAAAGAGTAATAACCATGCCAATAACAGTTCTGTTTTTCCGTTCAGCCACCCCATTTTGTTGGGGTGTGAAACTGGTGGTCAGTTGTCTTTTAATGCCCATATTCTTACAATATTCCACAAAGTCCTTTGACAGATACTCTCCCCCCCTATCTGTTCTAAGGCACTTAATTGTCTTATCAGTTTCATTTTCAACTCTTGCCTTAAACTCCTTGAATTTTTCAAAAGCTTGAGATTTATCAGTTAACACATAAACCCAAGCCTTTTTACTAAAATCATCAATGAAACTTAAAAAATACCTCCTTCCAGTGTGTGAGAGAGGAGTGATGGGCCCACAAATGTCTGAGTGAATCAGATCCAGTATTCCCTTTGCTTGCCACTTCGCCTTCTTGGGAATAACCTCTCTTGTTTGCTTTCCAATTAAACAGCTTTCACATATGGTCTTGTCAACATCAAACACAGGAAGATTCCTGACCATGTTCATCTGTTGAAGAATTCCCATGTTTGTCTTGCTAACATGGCCCAACCTCTCATGCCACAGCTTTCCCATGTTGTCATCACTTGTATAATTGCAGTCTTCTGTGTTGTGAGTCACACATTCCTTCTCATCTTCATACAAAGGAAACATCCTGTTTGTGCTCATGTAACTTTGACAAACCAACCCCCTTTCTGCATGATACACCTTGCATGTGTCAGACTGGAACAAGAAGGACAAACCCTTTTGTTGCAGTTGCCCAACACTAAGCAAGCAGTTCTTCAACTCCGGAGCATAGTAGACATCATTTATGGTGAGCTTAACACCATTCAAGCACACCTTTACACTCCCTTTGCCACCAACCATCATCCTTGTATTGTTTCCAAGTTTGACAGATGTTGTAAAAGTCTGATCAAGGCTTGTAAACTTCTCTTTCATGCCACACATGTGGTTTGAACACCCTGAGTCAAGAAACCAGTGTTGGTTCATGACACCATTTGTTTGTATTTGAGTGGCACCACATTCTTCATCTTCAACCTCAGCCATGAGCATCAACTCAACATCATCATCAACACCTGCATAGTTGGCTTCTTTGTTACTTGGGCACTCATAGGAGAAGTGTCCCAACTTGTGACACTTGTAACATTCAACAGTTTCTTTATTGAAAAAGGTTCTCCCACGACCTCTACCTCTTCCTCTCATAGTGCCACGTCCTCTACCGCGGCCACGCATGCTCATGTACTCTCCACCTTCTACTTTGAGCACTTGGTCTTCCTCCTTCTCGGGTTTCTTGAACTTCTGTTCGTGCACTATCAGGGTGCTTTGCAACTCATCAATTGACATTTGATCAATGTTCTTCGATTCCTCAATGGACACCACCATGTACATGTACTTTTCTGACAGAGTTCTGAGGATCTTCTCTACGATTTTGATGTCGGTCATCTCTTCTCCATTGCTTCTCATTTGATTTGCCACAGTCAATACTCTACCAAAATACTCTGGAATGGACTCATCTCCCTTCATCTCCAGAACTTCAAAGTCTCTTCTAAGTTTCTGCAACATAGACTTTTTCACTCTATCATTTCCAGCATATCTTTTCTTGACTGAGTCCCAGATGGCTTTGGAAGTACTACGGTCCAAGATTTGTTCGAAAGTAACTCTATCGATAGCTTGATAGAGATAGTGTTTCACTTCCAAATCCTTGGTCCTTAGTTCCTCCAATTTCCTTCTTTGTGCATCTGAGGGGGCAACTCCAACATCAGGCTCAATGATCCCTGGATCAATGAGGTTCCACAATTTCTTTGCACGCAGCAGGTTCTCCATTACTTCACTCCAATGCTCGTAGTGTCCATCAAACACCGGCACCTTGAGCTTCTCTGTGGACATCTTTCACTCACACCAAGATAATCAGAGGAATTTCGCTCTGATACCAATTAATAGAATTGGATATCAGAAATGTGAATACTTCAAATGATTAACTTGATTCAATACTACTCAAATGAGTCTATAAATACAAATAGAAATAACTGAATGAACTACTATCTAGGAAACAATACACGTAAACACGATTTGCAGTTAACTAAGCTAAAGAATCGGTCTTCTCTTCGACTCCTTCTACCCACGTAGTGATAGACTTGGTCACTTATTCGATGTCAAGAAACCGGCTCCTTTCCACGTATGCATGCATATGCATGCATGCATGCATGCATGATGTTACTCCTTCAGATGATTGGGTTTTCAAGTTCATACAGGTTTGAGTAATTAAATTCGTTAGTATTTGAAAGTTGAAACACTTTGTTATTGTTGTTTCTATGTTCTGTTTTGATTCGAATTAGGGGACTTGATTGTTGGATTAGAGTAATGTGATTGTTCTTATTGTCTACTGTAATTACGTTTTTGAATAATCGAAAGGATGATACAATTGTGTTCGTTTTTGTGTGGAAATTGGCTTTTATGATCAAGAAATTTGTGAAATGCGTTAGTGGTCATCGTGGCTACCATATAGTGTTTGAGATTGTTGGACTGTAAGTGCTTGTGTGTGTGGTTTGAGCTATTGTTTTCTCAATGGTTCACCACGCGGCTACGGGTGGGGGTCTCCGTTGGTCGTAAAGACTATAATGGATGACGACAATGATTTGGGGATTTGCAAGAACCTGGTCAGAGGGTTTGAGTGTTTATGTAGGGTCGCATGGTGTATGCCTAGTGTCGATCATCTGTTAGAACGTCCATAGTCGAGGACTTCCCATTGATGGCAACATCATCATTGCTTCGCGTTCATTAACACACAACACCACCTTTAGAAGCCTAGACAAATCGAATAAGACGCATGTTGTAAGAACCCTAAAACCTTGTGTTTTGACCCTTTCAAGCATCTACATCCCTTAACATAATGCAAATCGTGACTTGAAATATCACCCAAATTTGGGTTGCACAAGAAAACTTGCCATAACATATGATTAAACCAGACATAATATGTAATAATCTTACCACTATGTGCGGTAGATCGCATACATGTTGTACCTTATAAGGTTTGTTATCTCTTTTATTGGAGACACATTTCACATGTTACATCATGAATCCAATTTGTTTATTTGATGTTTAGATATCAACTAGTAATCGGATCCCACGCTTCGCAGCGGGATTATTTATTTATTTAATTTTTTTGCATTCAGATAACATGTTTAAACAGTAGCTTAGTAAGTTATACGGACATTCAAACCCAAGAAAATATTCTAACAGTCCACCATCTCTTTAGTAAACTTAGGATCTACCAAAAGGTAGGCGGTTTTAGGTTATGGTGATAAGCTTGTCGTAATGCAGTCTAGGAATATGGCTGGAATAATGCACCCAACTCATCTTGATTCTGATTCAAATTCCATCCTTTTTTGTTTCTCCTGCGCATATCAAGTTCATCCTATGTGCATAATCGTATAGTTGGTTGTGTATAGCGCTTACCATATATCGTTGATTTACTTTTCCTATTTCCATGTTTTCATCTGCTATTGAGATATCATCCAGCCTACCTGATTTGAATATGCTTTCAACTTCTACATGTTCGTCCTTTAACCCACTAAAAGGCCTTGCATCTAAAGACGTTGTAATGGTGGCTGCAGCAATTGTTGGATGATAAATATGTTAGCAGTGGTTTCAATTAAAAAGATTTAAAGCTCAAGGGCTAAGCTTTATAGGGGTCGGGGGGCCCCGCCTCCCCTCTTTTTTTCATCAGTAGTGTAAATTTTCGGCTCGATAGTATAAATTTTGGGTCCGGTAGTGAAATTTTTTTAATAAATATAAAGTCCGCCCCCTTAAAATAATTTACCTTCGCCCCCGTCCCTCAAAGCTTTCGCTCAAGCTCCGCCACTATTAAAGCTCACATTGCATGACAAATAAAATTTAACTATTAGTTATAATCATTTTTAAAAAAACCTTACAAACGTCTTTTGTATAGAAGTTCCAATACCAATAGCAGAATACACCTCATGAACTTATTAATTTATTATATGTACTGGGTTTGGTATGTAAAAGGCACACCAACAAATCATTTGAGTTGGAGTTTGCACATGTGTGCATGTCCGCACACATATATAATGGCCTAAGAATATATCTGCTGGATCCTTTTTCTAGGTGATGCTTCCATTTTTCATGTTATTCTTGAAGAAGGCATGGAATTTTTTTAATGTTACTGTTTCGAAAAGAGAGTTGACAATGGAGTTCTTTTTGTCTGATTTTGATAATAGGGGTATCCGTCATTGCCAACGGCGCATTCTCAGACCTCGTTTCATTTGCACTAACAAGATTAAAAGATGTCGTTTCATGTGTAATTATTTTGTCTTTTTCTAGAACTCGCCCATGACAGGGACGATTTCTTAAAAACCATGTATTTATTCGTATAAGTTTTAATTTTTTATACTTTGGTTTCGGTCTAAAGTCATAATTTACATTTGCCTTGGTAATTATTATTATTTTTCTTATATAGCTTATAAAACTATGTTTTGTTTCCTTTCTACTCAACCAAGATATATTTTCATCAAAAGTAGAGTAACTTAAATCTATATCAAGGAATGAAAACATATTAAATTTGACCAAACTCATTCCCAAACTAAAATTTTGAAACATAGCACAACTCGAAAGGGCGTACCTGGTGCTGCAAAGAGCTCCCGCGTTCGCAGGGTACAGGGAGGGTCCGTCCCATTTAAGGGAAGATGTACGCGGTCTTTCCCCCACATTTTTGTGGGGAGGCCGTTTCCACGGATCGAAATAGCACAACTCGAAAGGTAAATAAAAATAAGCATGTAAGCGTCCGGTTTGTTTTTAAACAAATTTACATCCAATCATAAATGAACTCGAAACTATAATGACACGTGCATAAAAATAAAAACGTAAAAAATTAGTTTTTTAAAGTTACAATGTGCATAGGTAAACCCGAAACATATTATACAGTAATGTTTTCATAAATCCCACGAGTTTATACATGCTTTTAGTGAAAATATATCTTGGTTGAATAGGAAGGAAACAAAACATAGTTTTATGATCTATATAATATAAATAATAATAATAAGAGTTAGTTTTAATTTTGATTCCTAAGGTTTGACAAAATTAAACATTTTTCTCCAAAAGTTTAAAAACATCAATTTCAATCCAAAAGTTTCATCATTTGTTTCTATTTCATTATAAAAGATTTATTTTTTGGATCCAAGTTAAAACAATTTATGAAACTTTTGGATTGAATTAAAACAACTTATAAAACCTTTGGAGGTAAATTGATGTTTCTAATTTTTTAAAGAAAAATTATTATTTTAATTAAATTTTAGGAAGCAAAATCAAATTTAACTCTAATAATAATTACCAAGACAAACTTAAATTGTGACTAGGAAGGAAACAAAACATAGTTTTATAAACTATATAAGAAAAAGAGTAAATTATACTTTTCGTCCTTTAGTTTTGTTGTAAATTTCAGGTTTCGTCCTTAAACTAAGGAAATTACAGTAAACATCCTTTATGTTCGTATTTTGTAACAGTTTTCGCCCTTTCCAATAACAGCCGTCTATTTTCAACGTTAAATGTGCACATGTGCCCCTCATGTGAGGGTAAAATGATCTTTTTTTACATAAAGCATTATTTATATAATTTAGGTTAACTATTGTTTCATTTTTAATTAACATATTGAACTAATAATTAATGATAGAATGTAAAGTCAACCCAACCAACCACGTGCTTATCCTTTCCCCCACCAGCACCGCCACCCACCTCCGGCATCCACCTCACCTTGCCGGCTTCTTCTTCCCCGTCCCCTGCTCCAGTGGTCTCCACATCTCTCTCATAACCATCATCCACATTCAAAAGGCTTAGCAGTTAGCACCATGAACAAAGGCACATGCCGCCTCTCTAGCAGCCATGAGTCCAGGTACGATTCAAGTGAAGGTAAATGTGGTTCTTCATGGGCCCTATCAAAACAAATCATGGTTAAAGGCATATAATTTTTAATTTTCTAAATACTCTTCCTAATCCTTGCAATCAGGTTGCTTCTAGAAAAGATCTAGGTAAAAACTAGACCCGTAAGACTATCATACGTCTTCAAGTATAGTTTTAAAATGAGTTAATTACATAAATAGTGGTAAGATTGTTTTTCAAGTTTAAACCATAAAGTATTATTTATCACAAGTTAGCTCACTAAGAAAATTCACATCCCAATCCTGAAAAGTTTGTGAGTGATATTCTTATATTATATGAAATGGTTTTAACTGGTTGTGAGTGGATAAAAAGAAAATATTACTGCTCATTTGTAAATTTAACGATTTAGTGTTCAACCCTTATAATTTGTAAATTTAACGATTTAGTGTTCAACCTTTATAATATTTTTTTAATGTTTTTAAAAATGGTGAAGAGAAAATGTAATAACAAAGGTATTAAAAAACATTATTTAATTGAAAGAATAGAAAAATAAAAGTGGTTTTTAGTTTAATTATAAGAACAAGAATGAGATGTTAATGCTTTAAGCATGTCAAGTTATAACAAGTTACCTATAGCTAAAACTAACTTTAACTTTTACCGTTAAGTTAGTGTAAAATGTCAACTATACCCTTATTACAATTATAATTATAATCCACAACTCTTCTTCGAAAAAACCAAGAAATCTTTAGTTCCCCACCACCCTAACCTAAAACCATCGGCCGCCCGTCACCGTTTCCGATCAACCCATCCCCACCTTTAATTTGGAACCCTCTTGTCGGAATATTGGTAGAGGCTACAATCAAAGAGCTCTGACATGCACTGTAGGTTATCTGAAACCGTCACCCCTTGTCACCAACCGTAAACCCCTTGTCTCTAGACCATGATAGTTCAGATCTATATTAGTGATGAGGGAGATGGTTTAGGTGGCGTTTTGCTCAATGAAAAAAAAACAAATCAATGGTTTTAAGTAACAAAGGAGGAGGGGTAAAAAACAATGATGGCTGTGGGTGATAAAGTTAGGGGCAATTTTATTATAACTTGATATACTTAATGGATAAACTTGTAATAAATAATACTTAAGTACTAAACTTGAAAACGATTTGGTTCTTCTTTTATTATTAAAATAAATAAGATAATAATAATGATACTCTTCTATGTGTGGAAAAAATGCTGGTATTATACTGTATACGAAGCCTAATAAAACATAAACATAAACAATTTATATAACAAACTTTATTCAAACTGGTGTCTTCAATGATAATTTCAAGAAACCATCTTAACTTGAGGCTCCAACCCGTTAAGTAGCTTCACATCCATGTTTGACTACGTCCTTAATTGTGACAACAAACAAATAGAATGTTGACGGCTATGGTTGAGGTTCATGTTCAACATAATTCCCTTAAAACATATTTTGAGTCTTTTTTTTTAGAATTCATCTGTCTCCCGGGTACAACAAGCAAGATACATTTTTGAGTGAACTAAAGACCCACATTGTATGTTAAAGATAAAAAATTAATTAAAGAAGAACGATAAAACTCAAGAAAGTTTGGTGGTTTTAGTGCGTTTTTTCTACCAAGTCTCACGTTGGTATTTATACTCACCGTTTTCACGACCGGATCGGACCGGCCAGTCCGACCGGTTCGACCGGGGATCGGTCCGGTGGCAGATCCGGTCAGCTATAGTTTGGTTTTGTCTGGTCAAACCGGCTGGTTCGTCCCGAACCGGTGGTCGGACCAGGGAACCGGACCGGTTCAGACCGGATTTTGGTATATATTTTTTTATTTGTTCGGGTAAAAACGGAGTGTTGAACCATAAATTAGTATGTTAGATATACACATATATTTAAGTTTATATATAACTATAAAAATACATATATAAATCATATATAAGTTACTTATATTTGATTATATATATAACTCTATATATAATATACTATATATATAATTATGGCGTCATCCGTTCTTAAATCGGGTCCGATCGGTCCGATCACCAAACCAGTAAGGCGTCCGGTTCGACGTCCGATCCGGTTCTGAAAACATTGTTTATACTTGAAAGATGAGTTGAAAACTCTGTCCTTCAAAACCACAAATTAAAACACATATTCTAACTCTTCATAAATCACAAGTTGAAAAATCCATTCAACTTAAATTGCGAGTTGAAACATCTCATGACCACTCAATTTGAATTCAAAGTTAAAACAAACAACTTTATTATTTTGTTTTTTCACATAAAAATTCTAACAATCACCCGCATGTGAATAACAAAATCTCATTTTCCTCGTGTGAAAAAGCCTATTTTCTCATATTTTTTCAACAACTCCTCTTTCAACAATCTCCCTATATGAGTGACGATCATCTAGAGTTTTTATTTATTTATTTTTAAATATTATGATACAATTTAGAGGTGAATACTGCTCCATAGGTAGATGTTGCTACACAAATCTTAACCGAGAGATTAAGGTTCGGTAACAATGCAAGGATGTTGTCAGCACCAAGGATTGAGGTTGTGATTTGGGACTGAGGCTTCGACTGGGGAGGTTATCGACTATCCAGCTGCAGCTCAGACCTTAGGCTTGAATGGGCAAAGACGCCTGCAAAACAAAGACAACACCGTGAGTCTCGCCACGGGCAGAAGAGAGTTCTCCCCGTGACCACCCTCCGGTGTGAGAATAAGTATTTGGAAGAATGTTTAAGTGTGAGTATGTTAAGTTGAGGGGATGAGATGAATATACTGAGCCCTTGTATTTTAGTGACTTACGTATGTCAAGTTCCTCCATGCAAGTCTATTTCGAGACGTCTGGAGTTTAGACATTCAGACTGAGACTCCTTGGTTATTGGAGTTGTTTCCCTTTTGGTGCAAAGGGTTTTATACTTAGTATTAATGCACTTTGTCCTTTATAGTTGACATGCATTTCATTGGTTTTGCATGGCCACCCTGATGTCTCTGTTTCCTTCAGGTTTTGTCTTCTGCTCTTTGTCCTCTTCTGCTTCTGATTATATTCCTAGAGCAGCCAATGACCTTCTCTCTGCACTTATCAAATTCTTGATGTTTCTTGATGTTGATTTCTTGGACGATTTCTCAAGTATTGAATTACCTCGATTGGCAATCCTGAAACGTGCGAGGGTTGGGCCTCACCCTTGTTGGGTCGCGGCTGGCAGCTCCGAAAGGTGGCTAGGCCGCGGCTGGATGGTTACGAGGGGTGGAGGGCCGCGGCTGGCGTCTCCGAATTGATGCTGGGCCGCGGCTGGAGTATCAGGCCCATGCCTCGTTGGGACCGCGACTGAACTTCCTATATACCCGCTACTGGACCGCGGCTGGAGTCTCGCGCCACGTTGGGCCGCAGCTGGAGCCCGATGCACTCGCGGTAGGCCGCGGCTGGATGGTTACGAGGGGTGGAGGGCCGCGGCTAGCGTCTCCGAATTGATGCTGGGCCGCGGCTGGAGTATCAGCCCATGCCTCGTTGGGACCGCGACTGAACTTCCTATATACCCGCTGCTGGACCGCGGCTGGAGTCTCGCGCCACGTTGAGCGCAGCTGGAGCCCGATGCACTCGCGTAGGTAGTCGCGGCTGGATGGTTACGAGGGTTGGAGGGCCGCGGCTGGCGTCTCCAAATTGATGCTGGGCCGCGGCTGGAGTATCAGACGGATTATGGTTTCATTTTTCGCGTACCCCATCATGTCCCCCCTAGTCCAATGTTATGGTTTCTACCATGACATTGGAATAATACTTATATTTTTGTCAACTCCTATATTGTCGTGTCAAGCCATCCTAGCTTGTTGCATCAAACCGTCCTACTCTTTGTTACATCAAGCCGCCTTATTGTCTTGTAGGCCGGTTAGTAGGTTTAGCTTGCCATCATGGAAGACAGCTCCATGTCTCCTTGTCTCCTCTTCTTTCCCTATATAAACCATTCTTTCATCTCATTTTTCTTTTCATCCTTGGAAGACTTTGCTTGCTTTTTCTCTCAAGGTAAGTCTCACTTGCTTCCTCTTTTCTTTTGTCGTGTAATATGGAGTGTAGGAATGATATGCATTTGCAAACGTCATTGGTTACGCAAGATTATTTAAACAACTTCGTAAACTGATATGGTGTTGGCGAGGATCTTGAGCCGGTGGTTCCTCCGCCTGGCGCGACGGTGCGGGATGCACCTCCTGGCACCGTGGCTTTGTATACCGCCTTCTTTACTTTTAGCAACTTTCGAGTGCCTCTTAGTAGATTTTTATGCCTTATCTTAACGTATTATTCAGTACATTTGGCTCAGATCGTTCCTTTAGGCTTGATAAAGGTTTATCATTTTGAGATATCCTGTCGTGCCCTTAAGTTAGAGCCTAGCGTCAACTTATTTAGAGCTTTTTATAAGCTGACCCGAGTGGGTGACTGGTTTACGTTTGAGAAAAGGAAGTCTCCGCGGCCAATTATGGCGCTGCGCACATTCACTAGTCTGAAACACTGGAAGGATCATTTCTTTTTTGTTTCTGATCGGGTTATGCCATTCGAGATGCACTGGCTTGGTGTGGATGAGGATGTCAAGGATCTTCTTCCGAAAAAAGGGGAATACGATATGGCCGCGTTTAATGTTTTGAAAGCTGAGCCGACCATGCTTCGTTCTTATTCCGAGCACTTTCTTGTGATGGCTGGGATCAGCCGCATTTGGCCAGACGCGAGCCTTTTTCCCTATATGACTTGTCAAGGAGAGCGTAAGTTCTTGCTTCGTCATTTTTATGCTTCCACATTTTTAGCTAATCATTGATGTATTGTTATTTTTTCCAGGTATGGGTTTATTTGATCGCATGAAGCTGTCTGCCTCGATCGTGTTACGGAAGAAATTGAGCCTCTACCTCAAGGCGACTGCCCTTTCCTTGAAACAACTGCTGGTTTCGTGGTCGAGCCGGGGAGTCTCTACCTGCTTCTTCCTCTGGTCGTCGGAGCGTGAATAACCGTAGCCCGCCGGCGAAACGACAGGATGTGGGTCGCATGAAGGTTTGGGTGGCCCCGCGCTGAAACCGCGGGATCCTCTTTCCGTTGCGGGACCTCGGCTGCGACTCGCGGCGCGAAGGTTGTGATGGGCCTCTCGGCCGCGGCTGGAGGTGCGGCGACTGCCGCGGCCGCGGCTGGTGCCGTGATGATCACTTCGGCCGCGGCCGGTGACGGGTCCGCTGGCGGTTCCTTTTCTACTTCGGTCGGGAAATCTCGGGGTACTCGTGGTGCCGCTACTTCTTCGGGCACTTCTTCAGGAGGTTCCGATGTGGACCCTAATGAAAAATTCGTTCCGGATTGGGATCTCACGAATGGGTCCTTGTTTGACAACCCTGAGCTATGCAAAGACTTCATGTTTGCTGCTTGTACCCCGGCTGAGTTTTACCGTAGTGAGGCCTTGAAGAATCGGGATTTGTCCAACGCTGTTGTTCGTCCATGGTGAGCAGTTTCTTCTCTTTTATCGAGATTCACAATCGCTGGGCCGATGTCGTCAAGGAAAACCGCGAACTCAAGAAGAAAATGCTGCGGCTTGGAGATGATCATGCTTCCTTGAAGCTCCAATGTGATTTTCTTGAAAAAGAAAAGGAGAAAGCTACCCTTAGCCTCAGCGAGACTCAAGAAGATCTTTGCATCCAGTCCGCTGCCGTGAAACGTTTGTCATCTGAACTGAAAAGCGTCAAGGCTTCTCGGACAGTCAGATTTCTCAGCTCCAGGGGGAAAATGCATGACTTCAAGCAGAGAGAAAATGGCTCGTTTCGAACGAGATTGGTTTGGCTTTCAACAAAATTCGTGATAGTAACGAATTTCTCGACATGTTGGCCAAGATTAACGGCCTTGCGGATAAAGTTGGGTATAATGCAAGTGAGGTTTTTACCTGATGCTACCTGATGCTTTAATGGTGAATTTTGTGACTTTTTGCAAGTATGATTAGTAAACAACTTTGAGCTTGGTTTTATTGCAGGTCTTCGCGATGGTGCCCGCCTTGCTGCTGCTGGGAAAAGGCCGGAGGATGCTCAAAACTTCAACAAGAATGCTTTGTTTGACCTTCAGGAGCAATCGGCCTTGTTTGATGAAGGCACCTTTTCGATGACCGATACCATTGCCGCGATGTGCGATTCAGATATATCTGACATCAAGGAGTTTCTTTTGCCAGTGGCTCCTAAACAGCCCAAAATTGACTGGCGTGTTTTCAGTGTAGCGAATGTTGTCTTTTACTCGTTGTTTGCATGAATCTTTGTTAGCTCAAGACTATCCTTTGGTTGTACCGACTTTATGCTTTTAAGCTATGTTTGAACCTACTTTTGATTACTGGTGGTTTGCTTACTTCTCTTGTTGGTTGTAATTTATGATGTTCCGACTTGGCTACGTTTTATTGCACCAGGTTTCGTTTCTTTTTGTAAGCGAAATGTATGCAACGTTATTTGGCTAGGGTTTCCCGCCTTTAGTTGCTTATGCCGGTTAGGTGACGACCTACCATACTCGCTTTTGCTTGTTTCGTGTTCTGGTTGCTTCACGTATTTTGGTTGTGCCTTACGTCATTTTCTTCATACGCTGTTACTTGGTTTCACGAGTTTTAGCCATGGTTGTGACTTGACTATTTTTGTAATTTGGAAACTTTGCGCATTGATTCAGGTTATCGGGGGCCATTCTTGGTTGTCTTTCGCAATGGGAATATTTACTTCAAATGACGTTGGTTGCTCGTCGTAGCACAGTCACATTCTGAGTGATGTTTTTAGTTTTTCTTCATAGTTTGGTTGCGAATACTGATGTTTACCACCAGGGTTTAGAAATGAGCTAAAGTCGTTCATTTATTTGTCCGTGGCATGGCTTCTCATGATTTCGTTTGTTTGTTTTTATCTTGCCACTTGTTTAGCTGCTTGTCACATTGGCTCCACTAAACACTTATGATTCTAGTTTACTTATGATTTCCACTCGTATGGTTCCTTCGTTCCACTAGATTTCGCGCTACAAAAGAAGTTGTTATAACTGCTGGTGCTCGCGTGCACCTTCTTTTAGAAAAAATGAGTTACAACATTCCTAACTAGTACTTGGTTACATATAGCATCGTCGAGCTGAGCCCCATTCCATGTTCGCGGTATAACCACACCGTCCAGCTTCCCTATCTTGTATGCCCCATTTCTCCGACCTCGATTACTTGATAAGGGCCTTCCCAGCGGGGCCCGAGCTTTCCTTGACTTTCGACTCGGCTTGCCTCATTGTTCCGGAGGACATAGTCCCCTGGTCTGAAGGACTGTTTCTTTACTCTGGAGTTGTAGTACCTTTCTACTTCTTTCTTGTGTCTTGCTTCCCGGATGGCTGCTATCATTCTTCGTTCTTCTAGCAGGTCGAGGTTTAGGCGGAGTTCCGAGTCGTTGTTTGCTTCTGAGGCTTGTAACACGCGAGCAGAAGGCATTCCGATTTTAGCAGGTATCATGGCTTCGGATCCATAAGTCAAGCTGAACGGGGTCTCGCCGTGACTAGTCTTTGGCATCGTCCTGTGAGCCCAAAGGACGTTTGGCAACTCGTCCACCATTTTTGCCCTCCTCACCCAAGCGTGTTTTGATTCCCTCTACGATGCTCCTGTTCACCCTTTCTACCTGGCCATTACCTTGGGGGTGAGCCACCGAAGTAAATATCTGCTTATTTTCAGGTCCTCACACCATGCCTTGAAAGGGTTTTCAGCGAACTGTCTCCCGTTATCTGTCACAATAAACAGGGGTAGCCCGAACGACATACAATGTTTGTCCATACAAATTTTTTGACGTGTTGCCCAGTGATTGATGCCAATGCTTTGGCTTCTACCCATTTTGTGAAATAGTCAACTGCTACCAGTAGAAACTTTACCTTCCCTGCAGCTTCCGGGAACGGACCGACAATGTCCATTGCCCATTTTTGAAAAGGCCACGCCGCGCTAACTGGGATCATGTCGTTTTTTGGCGTGATATGTGGGGCGTGTCTCTGGCAGCTTTCGCACCTTTGTATCTCCAAAATGGCACTTTTATGCATGCCCGGCCAATAATACCCTGCTCCCATTGCCTTGGCCACCACCATTCTTGGGCCTGCGTGAATTCCACATATGCCTTCGTGGATCTCCCTTATAACGTAATTGGCTTATCCGGTGTGAGGCAGCGCAGGAGCGGTCCCATGTACGACTTGCGGTATAAGACCCCTTGGTGAAGTTCATAATGCAACGACTTTGCCTGAACTGCATGCGCTTGTCCTCTATCTTCTGGCAAGTGCCCGTTCTCTAGGAACTTGAGTATTGGGCTCATCCAGCACTCCTCCATCCTGTTTTCTATGGAAGCAACTACATCTTCTTCAATTGATGGTGTTTGTAATACCTCTACCATGACCTCCTTAGCTAAGTGGCTGAAAGTGACTGAAGCCAATCTACTAAGGGCATCTGCCTTCTTGTCCTTACTTCACGGAACGTGCAGCACATCGCACTTTCTGAAGTTGCTGATTAATGCCTTTGCTTTTTCTAAGTACAGCTTCATTGCCTTTTCTTTTGCTTCATAAGACCCATTGATCTGATTTGCCACAAGCAGTGAGTCGACATGGGCGTGAAGTTTTGGATGCCCATCTGCTTGGCTATCCTCAGACCTGCCAACAAAGCTTCATATTCTGCCTCATTGTTGGAACTCTTGAAAGCTAGCCTCAAAGCATAAGTCACCTCCTCTTGTCTTGGCCCAACTAGTATCATGCCTGCACCTGAACCTTCATCATTGGATGCTCCGTCTGTATGCAAGCACCACTCTTCATCATCTTGTATTATAGCCTTTTCTTTACTGCCATGACTTTCCTCTTCAGGTGGCATCTCCGTCAGGAAGTCGGCTACGACTTGACCCCGGATTGCCACCCTCGGCTTGTATTCTATCTCGAAAGCCCAAGCTCGATCGCCCATTTTGCCAATCTCCCCGATATCTCTGGTCTTCTTAGTATCTGCTGGATGGGTTGGCTGGTCCATATTTCGATCACATGTGCCTGGAAGTACCTTCGTAACCTTCTAGAAGCATGTACCAGTGAGAGAGTCAGTTTCTCCATTAGAGAATACCTGGTCTCTGGGTCCTTGAGCGCTCTTCTGACAAAATAGATTGGGGTCTGCTCTCCATCCCTGTTCGTCATTAATACTGCACTTACGGCTTCCTTTCCTGCAGACAAATGCATAACTAGTTGCTCCTTTGGAAAAGGAGCCACTAGCATGGTAAGTTACTTAAAAACATTTTCATTTGCTGGAAAGCGTCCTCCGCTTCACTTGTCCATACGAATTCTTCTTGTTCAGACAGTTGCGCAAGGTGGTCATGAATGGCAGTGCGCGTTCAGCGTGTTTCGACAAAAACCTGTTTAAGGCCACCAGCCGCCCGTTAAGTGTCTGAACTTCCTTGACCGACCTGGGTGATGGCATATTGAGGACAGCAGCTACTTTCTCAGGGTTAGCTTCCAACCCTTTCTTGTTACAATTACTCCAAGGAACTTTCCTTCTTCTACACCAAGGAGCATTTCTTTGGGTTCAGTTTCATGTTGATGGTTTTTAACGTTTGGAATGTTTCAGCGATATCTGCGAGCAATGCCTCTTCGTCACGACTCTTAATTACCACGTCATCGACGTAGATCTCGATGTTCCTGCCCATTTGGGGTGAAAAAGCGTCGTCCATCAAACGCTGGTATGTTGCCCCTGCATTCTTCAGCCCGAACGGCATTTTCGTGAAACAGAATATACCGATGTCTGTGTAGAAGGTCGTCTTGTCCTCATCTTCAGGTTCCATCTGCACTTGGTGATATCCCTTGTAAGCGTCCAAGAAACACTTCAAAGGAAAGCTTGCCAGGGAGTCAACCTTCAAATCAATATCTGGGAGTGGATATCAATCCTTAGGGCATGCATTGTTTAAATCTTTGAAATCGATGCACATCCTCCATATACCATCACTTTCTTGACCATGACAGGGTTTACGACCCAAGTTTGATACCGCACCTCCCTGACAATGCCTGCTTCCACCAGCTTCTTAACTTCTTCTATCACGGCTCGGCTTCGTTCTGGACCCATATGTCGGCGCTTCTGGGCCACCGGCTCTTTTGACAGTCGTGTGTTCAACCTGTGTTCTGCTGTGCCCCAGGGGATGCCCTTCATGTCAGAAGGTTGCCATGCAAAAACATCCAGGTTTATGCTGCAGCAGGTGACGAAGTCGTTCCTTGGTAGCGTCGCCCAACTGTCCTCCGATGGTAATCTTCTGGTCTGGGAAGAGGGGATTGACTACCCACTTCTCCAGCACAGGACATATAGGTTCGTCTTCCTAACCGACGCCCCTGGGTGTGATTGCCTTCACGTCTTTACATTCCCTGCTGGAGTACACGGTGACCACACCAGTCGGGGTGGGGAACTTGATTGCAGCGTGCACCGTCGATATTACTGCTCCCAACATGCACAAACCCGGTCTTCCAAGTAGGGTGTTGTGGGATGAGTCTGACCGCACAACCAGGAAAGTCATGATAACTTCCCGCCATCCCATGCTGTTACCAATTGCGACAGGCAGTTGTATCTGCCCCAAGGTCTGTACAACCTCTCCGGCAAAACCAGTAAGCTGGTGAGTTCTAGTGTCCAGATTTCTCTTTACCTCTTCGTCAGCTGCAAAAAAACAGTGTTCGTACATAATTTCTGAACTACTTCCACTATCTACATATATCCTGTGTACCTGATGCCCCGCCACAATTGCTGAAATCATCAAAGGGCCGTTGGCGAAGCTTCCGCCGTGTATTGGAGGGAATGAAATTTCTTGCGCCATCCAGGGCTCTATATGATCGAGTGGCGCCTGTGGTGTCTTTGTCATGAAGATTTCTTTCCGCTTGTCTCCCGCCTGTGGTGTCTTCTTCAGTTCCCTCAGAAGATGGGCCAGTTTTCCCGTTTTTATTGCCAGTTCGATCTGCCGTTTTAATGAGAAGCAGTCGTCTGTCATGTGTCCATTCTCCTTGTGGAACTTACAGTATTTGCCTGCGTCCCTCTTTACTCCAGGCTTTAGCGGAGTTGGCTTGGTGAAGTTGACGTTCTCTGTGGCGAGAATCTCACTTGGGGTTTTGGTTAGTGGTGGGAGCGTTACGTTCGGACCTTGTGGGTTTCTGGTTGGAGCTGCAAAACAAGGTTGGAAAGTGGGGCTTCGCTGAGCGAAACGTGGTTGGAACTGGGGCTTTTCCCGTGATCTCGAACCTCCCGATCTTTTCTGCTGTTCCCAGGCGGATGGCATGAGCTTCTTGGGAGTTCTATCCTTCAGCTGTTCGCAGGCCTTTTTTCCTCTGACGAATGCTTTCACTCGTTCTAGCATTTCGTCCACCGTCTTCGGGAGGTGTTCATGGAATCTTTCTACCAATTGATCGTTTCTTACACCATGAATGAAGGCTGAAATTCAGATTGTTTCTCCAGCTCCTCTAACTTGCATGCTTTCTTTTGAGTATCTCGTGATAAAGTTTTCGATGGACTCGCCATCTCCCCTCTTGATGTTGTGTAGCTCTGTCGGGTCCTTAGCGGATAACCTTTGCTGGCTGAAGTTCCTTAGGAAATCTTCCTCTAGTTTTTCGAAGCTACCTATGCTTCCGACAGGGAGGCTGTCAAACCATACCCTCGCAGCACCTGTTAGGGTTTGGGCAAACATGTGACACCATACGGGGATGGACCACTGCTCTACTTCAGCGGCTCCGATGAAGATTGCCAGGTGTCATCAGGGTCTCCCAAACCGTTGTACTTGCCAACGTGGACGGCATCTTCAGTTTCGGAGGGAATGTGAATTCAGCTATTCTGGGTACGAACTTAGACCTGGCTCGTGCGGTCGATGGGCAGTACGGCTTACTGAAATCATCATCTTCCACAACCTTTCCCCCATTCCGGTCGCATCTTGCCTTGCTTTTGCTTCGCCTTCAACACTTTTCTCCACCTTGCCTTGGTCACCTTCCTCCTCCTCCTGATTCTTTGGAGCGTCTTCATATTCCAAACGTGTCCGGATGTCCTTCAATCGTCTTTCTCTTTCTTCTGCTCCAACATGGAGAGGATCTGTTCCCGGTTTCTGCTAACAAAATCCAGGTGATGACAATGTTGTCATCATTGTTTCCCCCCGAGTGGTGCCTAATGCCGAGGTAGTGGTGTGCGGGTTTTCATAGGGTTCGTGTTCTTATGATGAGGGGTTCCTGGACCTGAATCCATGGTGGTTGGCTTTTGGTTCGAGGGTCCCACGGATGGCGCCAAATGTTGCTACACAAATCTTAACCGAGAGATTAAGGTTCGGTAACAGTGCAAGGATGTTGTCAGCACCAAGGATTGAGGTTGTGATTTGGGACTGAGGCTTCGACTGGGGAGGTTATCGACTATCCAGCTGCAGGTCAGACCTTAGGCTTGAATGGGCAAAGACGCCTGCAAAACAAAGACAACACCGTGAGTCTCGCCACGGGCAGAAGGGAGTTCTCCCCGTGACTACCCTCCGGTGTGAGAATAAGTATTTGGAAGAATGTTTAAGTGTGAGTATGTTAAGTTGAGGGATGAGATGAATATACCTGAGCCCTTGTATTTATAGTGACTTACGTATGTCAAGTTCCTCCATGCAAATCTTATTTCGAGACGTCTGGAGTTTAGACATTCAGACTGAGACTCCTTGGTTATTAGAGTTGTTTCCCTTTTGGTGCAAAGGGTTTTATACTTAGTATTAATGCACTTTGTCCTTTATAGTTGACATGCATTTCATTGGTTCTGCATGGCCACCCTGCTGTGTCTATTTCCTTCAGGTTTTGTCTTCTGCTCTTTGTCCTCTTCTGCTTCTGATTATGTTCCTAGAGCAGCCAGTGACCTTCTCTCTGCACTTATCAAATTCTTGACGTTTCTTGATGTTGATTTCTTGGACGATTTCTCAAGTATTTGAATTACCTCGATTGGCAATCCTGAAACGTGCGAGGGTTGGGCCTCACCCTTGTTGGGCGCGGCTGGCAGCTCCGAAAGGTGGCTAGGCCGCGGCTGGATGGTTGCGAGGGGTTGGAGGGCCGCGGCTGGCATCTCCGAATTGATGCTGGGCCGCGGCTAGAGTATCAGGCTCGTGCCTCGTTGGGACCGCGACTGAACTTCCTATATACCCGCTGCTGGACCGCGGCTGGAGTCTCGCGCCACGTTGGGCCGCAGCTGGAGCCCGATGCACTCGCGGTAGGCCGCGGCTGGATGGTTACGAGGGGTGGAGGGCCGCGGCTGGCGGCTCCGAATTGATGCTGGGCCACGGCTGGAGTATCAGGCCCATGCCTCGTTGGGACCAGCGACTGACTTCCTATATACCCGCTGCTGGACCGCGCTGGAGTCTCGCGCCACGTTGGGCCGCAGCTGGAGCCCGATGCACTCGCGTAGGCCGCGGCTGATGGTTACGAGGGTGGAGGGCCGCGGCTGGCGTCTCCGAATTGATGTTGGCCGCGGCTGGAGTATCAGGCTGATTATGGTTTCATTTTTCGCGTACCCCATCAGTATGTTAGCTTTGAACCTTTTGTTTATGATGCATACTTAGTCTCTTAACGGTTAGTAGTAGTAGTGCCCTTGAATTAACCAGGGATATAAAAACACGTTGTAACGGTTGTTACTTCGACGTAAAACCTTAAGATATCAAGAAATGCGAATGCAAACTCATGTTCTAAAACCACCTATACCCTTTAAAAACACAAAATAGAAACACACACACGAATATAAAAAAAATGTTAGTAAATAAGAAAACCAAAAAATCTAGCTGACACAACCATCACGCGATGGAGGATACGCAAGGAAAAATGACTAGCAAGAAAAAAGAAGAGAAAAAAAAGACAAAGGGTGAACATCATGAAAGGAGTATGATAGGATTCGAACCCGAGTCCAGAAGCTGGAATACTCAAACTTTTGGAGAAAATTTCAAACACTAAACCAAGTCAAATACCCATCTGGTATTCCTAAAATCAAATAATATATTTTTTCTGAAACAAATGGGTACCCCTTGTTTTGAACTTTTGATTGAAGAAATAAGGATGCTTCTATAACAGATTTCTAAAAGGAGTTGATAATTTCAATACAGCCCACAATGTTGGTCTATATAGACTTTTGGTCGCCTTTTAAGATCTAGAACTAGGACTGTAATTCATAAATTCAACCCCATGGGTCAAGTTTACGTATCCGAGGTATATTATTATGGTGCTTCTATTTTGTTAATAATACTAGAAAGTTGCCCACGTAATGCGACAAAGTGTTATTTTACATCCGGCACATGCACTTAATATTTTGTTATTCTTAGTAATTTTACAAAGTTTATTATGTTTTTTATAAGCTAAAAGTTAAACACCAATAAATGGGTTTCTGCATGACTACTTTACATATATACATACTTATTGTAACTCATAAATACAGATCTTTTAGCAAAAATTTACATCAAAACATTTAAAAGAAGACAGGTTAAGTTGTAGTCTCAAAACGTTTTTAAATTGATAGATTAAAGATATAGCTGAATTTTAAAACATATAAGTTTTTTGGTTTATGGGTAGATACCATAAATTTTTATGCAAGTGTTAGTAAGTGTATGTTATTATGTAACTAATTGTAAGGGTAATATGTAAATAATATTATAAATACTATTTTACCCTCAAAATTTGTTGTATATTATACATTGAATAAATAGTTATTTTAATTTTATTGTATCTTTAAATACATCTCTCAATATGCTTTATATATAGTATAAATATGTATTTCATCATTATTTCATTTTACTTGAATCACACGTAATTTTCATTTTACCCCTTTTAAATGCCGGCCTAGTTGTTTAAAAATGTTTCGATTTTCCTATATATTAAGAGTATTCACGGTAGTTTCCCTATATTTATATGATTCTTAGTTGTGAGTGAAGAATATAGAAAATATAATGATAAAGTATTAAAACATATTACTTAGTTGAGAATGAGAGAGAAAAAATAGTGATTTTTAATATAATTATAATAAGGGTTAATGGATATAAATACTCCCACTATTGAGAATTGGCCGCTGTCACCCCAAGTATCATTTTGGCGAATAACTCCCAAGTAAACACTTCGTGTTTGTATACTCCAGTAAACACTTCGGTGTCTGTATCACCCGCCATTTAGGTGATACAGACACCGATGTTTACTTGGGAGTTATATTCGTCAAAATGATACTTGGGGGTGGCAACAGCCAATTCCTAATAGTTGAAGTATTTAAATCCATTAAGTCTATAATAATAAGGATATGGAATCTGATGTGAATACTCTTACATTTTAGATATTTGGTTTCATTATTTTTTAATAGCAATTATTTCACTCCAAAATACTACCAATGTTGTAAAAATTTAAAACTCATACTACTTCTATGGAGTTAAGACCGTAGATTGAAACCCCTTATTTTTTTGTCACTGGTGGGAGTGGGATTGAGATTTTTTTGTCATATGTGGGACTTGAATCTAAACCTACTCCTATTTTAATGAAATCTTGGACTACTTTACTTTAACCATTTGAGCCAAGGGTCATTAGTAATAACTTTTTTATATAATAATATTATCTTTAATTTAAAAATATTTTTTTGTTGTGTGGTTTGTAAAAAATAGTATTTAAAAGTTATATTAACTTAATAAATTGATGTAACTAAATAAAAAGTCAACAAGTAGTTTATTATATTTGTTCTTTTAGTCATAACTAAGTTCCATTAAAATTTTTATCTTAACCATTACAGATTTCTAGTTACGTTTTTAGGATGTAACTCCATTATTTTGTGTAAAATGTTAATATTTATCAAGGTCAGGACGTTTCAGTTTAAAGGTATGGATGGCATGAGACAATCAAGAGAGGAGATAACATACTTAATCTTATCAACTACAAGAATTATTCTTTACGTTTAGGTTGTCATTATAACTTTCGTCTTTTCAGATGTTACATTCTAAATAGTTTTATAGAAAATACCTCCCGTTTTTTCCTTCAAAAATAGCCCTAAGTTATCAATTTCTATCTAGTTTAAATTAAATTAAAGATTAGCACTAAAAAGCGAGATATGCGTTATACGAGTTAAAATCTCATAATGATAATTTACAATTAATTTAACAGAAATTTTAAGATCGGGTAGTACAAATGACAAATATTTGAATATATAACGTTAACGATAGTTCATGTTGTTATATGGATTAATGAAACAATCTTAACTTCTGGCTTGTATTAATGTGAAATTTATCATAAATTTATATTTATTATTTTTCCCAACAACGATGTATGGCATTGATTAAGACGTCATATAGTATGTTAAAGTTTCATTTTGATCACATAAAAACCTAAAATATCTTGGTTTTAAGTCTCAAACATGTAAATATGAGAAAATTTTAAGTTCAAGACTCACTATAATAAAAACTGTTCAGGGTCGACTTAGAAGTTTTTCCAGTTGTAGGTTTTCTTTTGAAAGAGTTGGGGTTGGTCCTGACTCGAAAACGAATATGCGAGTCTAATTAAGATAATACTATATTTTGAAACAGGGTTGTACATTTGATGTTGAAAAAAAAAACCTAAAACTATCTATAAAAGAATAAAAATTGTTATGTGCCTTTTATACAAATAAGTCGAAAATTCAGTACCTTTATATATAGTTTGCCATATAACAACATCCTAGAGTGATTGTAAGTTTTAGTAATTTAATTCTTTTAGCTATAAAACTTTTGTCTATTTCAATAGTCATCAAAAGCTATTTTTATTCTTTTCCTTGTAAAAGGATAAGGATGTAGTAATTGTCTAGTACCATGTGTAGCATATCGTGGCGGGTGGGTGGATGTATTTATATTCATCTTGAAATACTTAATATTCTTAAAAACATTGAATTTTGCACGATGTTATAATATACTATTCAATTTGTTATAACATTGCAAAAAGAGTATAATATTGTAGCTAGAAATATGATTGTTCTTGTAGCTTCGATTCCTCGTCGACTCCTGAATAGATTAGCTTTCAAAAACACCAGCTTATTTCATTAATGACCAAGTCAAGTTTACGTTAATGGTAGTTTTCCAGTTAAAAAGACGAGCTACTTTGGCTCATAAGCTAATCTGGTTTGAGTAACATCGTCATTTGCTCGTATAAGATAGCTTATTTCCATGTATATTAGTAGTTAAATGATATTTTTACTATGTTTAAGGCCTTTTAATGAAATATATCATAAATTTATTATCTGAGACTTTATAAATCAACATACAAAATAATCAAAAGTGAGAAAAATAAGTCGACTTGTTGAAATGAAGAGCTAGCCAGAGTTGAAGGTGAGCTTAATAGGCATTCTATTTTTTTTGCTTGATTAAAATACCAAAATAGAGCTACCATACTCCTATCCTATTATCACTTACCCAAATCCCAAATAATGTAAGTCACTCAAAGTTACTTTTTAACTGTTGTTTTAAAACGGGATCCAACTGTTGATCAACCAGTTTTGCAAAAAAACCAGTAGGTACAACAGTCTGTTTTCCCTTACAAACCAACGTCTAGATAAACCAGGCGGTTCATAAGTGTACCAGGTTGAACCAATAGCGATGATTGGATTGGATTGGATTGGATGGATTGGATTGGATTGGATTGGACTAGACCTATGTGAGTGAGAGGAGGTGATTTCTTTTATATAGAAGACCAGTTATTTTTAAGATCGACCCCATGCGGGACTCAAAGACCTTTAAATATTAAAATTTAATAATATTTCTAAGCGGTAATTAGGTTTAATTCATGACCATTAAATATAACAAAGATAATGGTTTGCCATAACTAAGTTCAAGTTGGTGCTAGGATTGTGATTATACAATGGCAAAAGGTGTGGATGCGGTAAGGGAAAGAGAAGAATGGCATGGGACACCTTGCAATTTGGAAACCCACATCATGCTTTTAGGCAATAGATTCCATTTATTGCACACGACTTTGTATTTAGGGTAAACTAGTATTAAGCATTCGCGCGGTGAGGCGTAAAAAATGTCAAATAATACCAATGTCATACACCGTAAGCGAGCACCAACAACGGAAGAGTCTCACATTAAAATATAAATAAAATCAAAAGAACCGTAAACGTAAAAACATTAACACACACGCAAATGAAAAACATTAAATACGATAACTAAGTCGATCTAGAACCTCGCACGTTGGCGATAGATCTATTAAATGAAAAGATAAGCATAACAACGTTTAACCTTACACACACATTATGACGTATTAACTCTCAAAATTTAAACTGTATAAAAGATGAAAAGTGTAGAGTAGGAAAATTAAAAGTGAAAAAATTATAGGGGTTAATAGTAAACAATATAAAAGTATTATGTTTAAAATAAAACTAAATGAAAGAAAAAAAAGACTTGTATAATCTTCGATGCTTATGTGCACAATTATACAAATTTAGGTTGGTAATTAGTAGTATTTAAATTTTGATAAGTAAATAAATTAATTTGAGTCGTACTATAACTATACATCCAAATCTAAAGAAAAATAAATGACTACGCGTTTGAATGTCAAAATTGTATTTGAATATACATAAGCATTTGGAAACCGATAATGAAAATTTCAAAAATGGTATTTTATTGTTAGTTTAGATTTTTATTTATATTTTTTTTCAGTTTACATTTATTATTTTTTTTCTCATTTACAAAAAGATTATGGAAATGAGGGGTGTGAAACGTGACAATTGCAATTCATTAGCTATGGTCGAGAGAAAAATGACGTGAAGCTCATTTAGAAGAGAGATTGTCATATCTGTTAGAAACGTTGGAGACACAACCTCCACTTTAACAGTTGAATTGATACCTAGATAACAAAAGTTCCCAAGTAAAATTACTATTTTATTTTTCAAAAAAAAAAAGTAATTACTATTTTGTTTATGTGATTCGATTGTCATACGTTTTTTTCATTTAATAGTTTAAAAATGACTGATTTAACCACCGTAGTTTAAGATCTATCACAATTAAATCTAAGACACTAACCCCCATCAATTTTTTTTTCTGTTAAATGTATGCAAAAAGATAAAAGTACCATTGGACTTAAATTGTTACTTTATATTAATGTAAACTTGAACATTGATAATAGAGTAATTTCGGTTTTGGTCCCTGTGGTTTAACCATTTTAACCATTTCAGTCCAAAAGGATCTTCTATCATATCACGCCCTGGTGGTTTCATTTTTGTAACGTTTTGTCCCTGAGGCTAACTCTGTTAGTTTTTACAGTTAAATGTGAGGGTACTTTGGTCATTTTACATTTGAAGGCTAGTTATGTAAATTATATTAGATTAGTTAAATTTTCGTAATTTTTTAAAACAATAAAAATAAAAAAAATAAAAAACTTAAATCTATTCCAACCCAAACCCCAACACTCCCACCATCCTAAAATCAGAACCCTACACCCCACCCCTTCCTTCACCTCTCTCTGTCACCTCTTCTTTCTCTATGTTAAGTTCTAGGGTTCTACCACTTCTCATTCTCTCGGCCACCGAACCACCACCATCTCAACCGGAACAACAACCTCTCCGTCACACCACCTCCACCGTAACCACCTACCATGGCGACGTGCCCGTCGAAGCACCACCAACACCGCATAGGTTTCTCCCTCCCCTCCTAAAGTGGGGCCAGAGCACAACAACGCCGCAGCCGCCACCGCACCTCTCCTCTCGCCGACGCCTCCGACTCCGACCTCAACAACCACCGACCGCCTCACAGCTGTCGTGACGACTCGACCAAGGTGACGTGGGGTTGTGTGGTCTGGTGTTTGGTAGGTCCAAGTGCGGGTTTGGGGCCAGTTGGGTGATGTTTTCAGTGTCGATGGGCACTGCTTTGGTGTTGTGTAGAGGCAGTAGAATCGGGTCATTTGGGGGCTGGTTTGGGAGCTGTTCTTTTGTGCAGACGGGTGAGTTTTTGGATGCGCATGAATGTATTGGATGTATGAAGGGTTCGGGAGCAAATGGTATGGGTGGCGGGTTTGGTACCGGTATATTGGTTGTGGCGGGTCGGTATCCAGCGAGGGAACATTGTTGGGTTTCATTTGGCATCGATGATATTGAGCTCGTGTTGAATGTGCTTTTTAATCGGTGAAGAGGGAGGTAATTCGATGGCGGGAAGTTGGCAGGGATTAGGGCGGCGTTGGCGGTGACATAGAGCAAGAGGAGAGGAGCACGGGAAGAAGATGAAGAAGATGAGGTTATGGAGGCTGCAGGCGGTGGTGCAAGGGGAGGAAGGGTTGGTAGGGGTTAGGGTTCCGATTGTAATGTTTTGGTGAAGGGTTTTAGATTTACATTTTGTTTTTTTTTATTTTTTATTTTTTAAAAAATTACAACAATTATCCTAATCTATATAATTTGCATAACTAGTCCTCCAAATGGTAAATGACCAAAGTACCCTCACATTTAACTGTAAAAACTAACAGACAGAGTTAGCCTCAGGGACCAAAATCGATACAAAAATGAAACCACGGGCGTGATATGATCAAAGATTCCTTTTTGGACTGAAATGGTTAAAATGATTAAACCACAGGGACCAAAACCGAAATTTACTCTTGATAATAATAATAAGAGTAAATTTCGTTTTTGGTCTATGTAGTTTAACTATTTTAACCATTTCAGTACAAAAAGAAATCTTTAATCATATCATGCCCTGTGGTTTTTATTTTTGTAACGATTTTGGTCCCTGACACTAACTCTGTTAGTTTTTTGCAGTTAAATTGAGGGACTTTGGTCATTTTATATTTGGAGGACTAGTTATGTAAATTATATTAGATTAAGATAATTGTTGTAATTTTTTAATACAATAAAAAATAAAAAAAAAAATAAAACTTAAATCTAATCTAACCCAAACCCCAACACTCCTACCATCCTAAAAATCCTAATCGGAACCCTAACCCCCACCACCCCTTCCTCCCTTTGCACCACCACTTGCACAACCTCTACCGCCATCGCTACTCCACCTCCATCGCTTGCACCACCTCCAGCGCCAGCACCACCGCAACGCCACAGAAGAACTAGGGCGTTGGTAGTGTAGAATCGACGACATTGGTATGTAATCAGGTTTTCTTGAAGCTGATCACGATCGCGATCTGGGTGTCACCGATCCCCCAGAGCTCTTGTAGAAACTGTCGCAATGGGCAAGGGGTTATGGAAACGGCGATGTAGAGGAGCTTCGAGCCTCCGACATGTGCGGCGATGTTGGTTACGAGAACTCGGCATGAACGGAGTGGTGAGGGGGAGGTTGGGGGATTCAACGTTGGCACCAAGGAAGATGCGGCCATCAGAGGACAATCTGACGGCTCCGACGTGGAAATTGAAAAATTGGGGGCGAGCGAGGGCTTGATGGGATTTGACGAGGGGAGCGTGAGTTGAGGAGGGTGAGGTTTTGGGATTTGGCCATTGATTCAGCGTCTGAAGTAGAGATTATGAAGGTTGCCATGGGAGGATGATAGAGTTGTATGAATGTGAATGTGAATGTGAATGTGTGATCAAGATTCAAGAGTGAGTGATCATACTCTTCGTCTTTCAAAAGAAGAACTAGGGGGTGGCGTTGCGATGGTGTTGGCGCTAGCGTTGGAGGTTGTGCAGGCGATGGAGGTGGGTGGCGGTGCGGTGCAGGCTGTGGTGCAAGGGGTGGTGGGGTTAGGGTTCCTATTAGGGGTTTAGGATGGTGGGAGTGTTGGGGTTTGGGTTGAATTACATTTAAGTTTTATTTTTTTTAAAAATTACAACAATTATCCTAATCACATATATTAACATAACTAGTCCTTTAAATATAAATGACCAAAGTGCCCTCACATTTAACTGTAAAAACTACAAAGTTATTTGTCAGGGATCAAAACCGTTACGAAAATGAAATCACAGGGCATGATATGATCAAAGATTCCTTTTTGGACTGAAATGGTTAAAATGGTTAACCACAGGGACAAAACCGAAATTTACTCTAATAATAATAATATGTAGATATACATACACATACACACCTTACTCTCTATCTTTATTCTCTCCTCTCTTTCTCTCTAAACCATAGCCTCTTCCAACCTAAGCATCACCTTACAGCCACGCGAGACAATTATGGCACCTGCCCACTAACCGCAACTCCTCGTAGGCACCGCCATACCACCACCACCTGTCAACACCACCATCGTTATCTATTTGAACTTTTATCCTCACCCACTGCACCACCCTTGCTGCACATCACCGTCAATGCCATACACCACCACCACGACCACCTCACCACCACCACCCTTGTTATACACCATTATCACTACACCTAACAGAGCTAGGTTTGAAGATGTGAATGAGATACAAACATGAACTAAAATCACAGAGAAATGCAAATGAGATGTGAGAGAGAGGATGACGACAGAAAGGTTGGAGTAGAGGTGTTAAAAACCGGTTTGGCAACCGATTCGAGAAAAAAGCTAAACTAGTTTGGGGCCCAAACCGGTTTGCCCAAACCGGCGGTTTAGGTTCGGTTTATAGGTTTCCCTCTTTCAAACCGGTTTTTAACCCGGTCCGTTTCAATCAGTTTTCAAACCGGTTCCTAAACCGTTTTTCAAACAATTATTTAAAATTTTATGTCGTTTGAATTGTTTCTATGTTTTATATATTATATATTTCATTTTGATTTTTAGATTATGTACTTACTTTGAAATTATGTACTTTGTTTTTAAAACAATTATGTAATGTTTCTAATTTTATATTTTTTAATTTTACAAATAAAAATATATAAATGTACTTATAGTTTTATATTAATTTATACAATTAATATGTAACATTCATCTTATAAGTTTATTTAATTTTTTACAATTAATTATTTAATAATTTATAACGCTTAAAAAACCTAACAGTTTGGGGCCAAAACGGTTTTCAAACTGCCCCAAACCAGTTTTCAACTGCCCCAAACCAGTTTTCAAACTGCCCCAAACCGCTTTTGTAGGTTTGGGTTTTTAAATTCCAAACCGGTTTTAGAACCCGAACCGATTTTGACCACGGTTGACCAAAGCAGTTCCGGTTTGGACCCCAAACCGTTTTTAAAAAAACCCGATTTGTACACCACTAGGGTGGAGGTGGTGGTGTGGCGGCGATCTTGTGGGTAGTATGTGGTGGTGTGATGAAGATGGTGGTGATGTGATGGAGATGGTATGGTGGTTGTGGTGGTAGTGTTGGGGGTGGTTAGTTAGTTTAATTTTATATTCAAAATATTTTGAATATTTATATAGAAGTAACAATTTTAATATAAGGTATTATAGTATTTTTTTAAAATATTTAACCGTGAAATTGGATGAAGCTAATGATTTAATTTATTTGTAACAGATTTAAATCACCGTGGTTAAATCGGTCATTTTTAAAATGTTGTATAAAAAACTTATAATCAGCAAACCATAAAGACCGAAAAAATAATTTACTCTATATTTTATTAGTCTTATATGATTAATTACACTATTTCCTATATATATAAATTATCCGAATAATCGGAATAGAAAATTTGAAATCCGAAATCCGAATTCAGATGTGATCCGATCCGAATATCCGAATAAGGATTCGGATCGATTTATTCAGATTAGGATCGGATTTCGAGTACTTTAGGATATCGATATTTTGAACACCCCTACTTTAATAACCATATTTGGAAAATTATTTGATCTACCATTCAAAGAGTAATATTTCGGCCCTTTTTGAAACAAATGGATGGGATGACTCGATCATCGACAATTAAAATCCTGACTCGGTTAGAACGAGAGAAAGAGTGGTCAGAAGTAAGGGACTCGATCAGAATGCGAGAAAGATAATTCAAACCTCTGACCACTTACCCGATCAGCAGTCAGCTCTCTGACTGGACCATAAAGATGATATCGACCAGTCCCTTCCTTTTGTCATTTGGTTATTGACAATTCAATACATCCCTTAAAATTACAATTTTTAATCGTACCCTGTGCATATCTACTTGTACATTCTTTGCATACAACTATGCAATGTGACGCGTACGCCGTATCATCGTGTCTCTGTTTTACCAAACCATTGGCCCAATAATCAAACCCCTATTATATTATAATAGATATTAAAGACATATGCCGGAGGCTACAGTGATTTGCCTGTGATTTGCTACAGTGATTTGGTAGATTCTCCCTTTTTCCCCACCTTATCCTTCATCACCACCATTAACACCTCTTCCACCTAAACCCACATCCTAACTTTTCTCTGTAATAACACCAAAAAATCGAAACTTCACATCTCAGAAAACTAACAATGGATTCGGGAGGTAGGGTTTTGGGAGTAGTAGTAGTTTGGGGAAAGTTGAAGAAGATGTATAGGGTTTGGGGGTAGTAGTGGTTTGGGGAAAGTTGAAGAAGATGTATCTTTTGCGAGGGTGTTAATAAGGTGAGTTTTTACAGATAAGGAGGAGACGATGGAGGAGAATTTTGGAATTGAAGATGCCGAAGAGGAGGAGTTTTTGATCCCGGGCTATCGTCATCGGGAGCTAGGGTTTTGGAACCAGGTGGTAAAGAACAGGAAGTGGTGATGAATGGGATGACAGTGATAGTGAGGATGATTTGCAGATTGTGTTGAATGATAACACTGGAGTGGGCATGATGGGGATGGATGGTGGTGGAGGTTTAAACTAAGAAGACGATGAAGATGGAGACGATTTGGTGATTGTTTACGGGTAATGTGGATCCAAATAATCTTCATCAACCAATGAGGAGCTGCAAGATTGGGGTGAAACGTTGCTCAGGCTGTGAAGCAGGTGGGGAAAAAAAACGAATTGTTGGGCGGTGATATGGGAAAAAGTGAAGGTGGAGCTGCGGTTTGCAGAAGATGGATACAGCGGTCATGGGTATCACCCGTTTCATTCTCAGTTCAAGTCAGTGATAACTGCAAACACTATGGATGATCTTGACATGTAAATTGTTGTACCATAGATTGGTATCTACAAAAGATGATAAATGTACTTACTTTTTACTTATTAGTTGCAAGGATCAATAAGGCGACCACTATGATGGTTATGGTGTTGTATTGGCTCCTCTCATGATTAATGAAAAATAAATTTATTCTTGAAATGAATTTTTTTTCATGCATTTTAATGTATTATATTTCTATTTGGCATATAATTTGATACTGTGGTTATATAATCACATGTTTATGCAACTTCAATTATTGGGATGCTGATCTATTCCTGCGCTAATAAATGCAGTACTTTGAATGGTATATCAACTACCTTCTATTTGTTTCTTTGTAACACTTAACGAGTTAGATGCAATTGTTCTATCTCTAACAAAGGCACTCAGCTCGTGTTATTATCACGTAATAAGATTACCTTGATCATTTAGATGCACATCGACTGTTTCATCATTTTTGGTTTATGTCTTAAGTGATCCGAGGCATGGTACAAGCTAGTAAAATTTTCAAATACATGTCTTCAGTCTTTGAAGTCCATATTTTTAAAATATATATTTTTTTTCCCTACTCACCAACCTAGGCAATCTTTTTTATATGCGTATCGTTTGTACTCATGATAAATTGTTAAAGAACAATCTTTGATTGTATATGGGTATCACTAAATTAGTTCCCGTTAGAAAGTTTGTTTTGAAGGGTGAATAATGTATATGGTATCACTGCACACTATATGATTGTATGAGTCTGAAAATAATACCAGAGAATTGGTAAAGTTTTATCTTTTTGTGTCCACTAAACTACTATTAGCTTATGGTGCAGGTTTATCTACTTTGAGGTTGTATCCTATAGATATATTTTAATTTGGTTTTTTAAATAATGTGTAGTATGTGATACCTGGTGCTGCACCTATGCCTGGATCGGATCCTGTAGCAGCTGGTGGAGCCCCGGTCAAGTTCGCCCACCTGGAGGTCTGTTCCTTTTGCTGGCGAGGTAGAGGTGAATGGCGCCCAGCTGGTATAAAAAACGTTCCACCAAATATGCAAAAAATTTTCATCCAGGTTACGGGATGCAGGGTTGGGAAACGTGGAGCAGGCCGTGGATTTGGCAGTGGACTTGATTTCACACTTCCTTCTCATAAGTAAGGACTGTATACCCTATCATCTTTTATCTCAATTGTTGTTGATTATTTATAGGTGGCAATTTGAGTGGGTTGGGCCAAACAAGTAGGTATTTTTTGTACGGGTTGGTTGACAAGAAGCACTTTTCTATATATAAATATATACTGTGATTATTTAGCTTGTCAGTATGAGTACAAGGGTCATACTATTTCAATAATGTATTTGTGAATAAAACATTTTGGGAAGCTCTATAATATGAAAATAGCTTTTGCGCAACTTCTTAACCGTTTGATTCATTTGACCTATTTCTTTCTTAGCGACTTTTATTAATTATTTTTTTGTACTTGTTCTTATTAAAGAGTTTGGTCGGTGGATTTCACGTGCCTTTCACGTGTGTTTGGATGTTTTTGTCTTTAACCTTCATCTCTTCTTCAATCTGATCCTACAAGCTTGCAAAGCCACAGGTACCAACATTTATGCCAATCCTCACTCTCCAATTACCCAACAGAAATTATGACCCAGCGGTTGCCTCAGTATACTTGTGGGTTCCGTTGGGTGGACTCGGTGACCATCCATTTTCCGACGATGCTTGATCAAGGAAACCCCCAATGGAGGAGAAGAGAGTTGTGAGGATTTTGGAGAGGGGGGTTGGTAGTCTCGGTAATCTTTTTTTTGAATATTATCTATTATATATTATATATTATAAAACACATTGAGTCAATATAATATGTTTCATTGACGCGATAAAAAATTTCGACACAATATTAGTTGGGAAACGAGTTGTGTTAAATATCATATGTTCTATTCGACATATAAATTGTTCGATGTAATTTAACTCATAAACGAGTCGGGCATTTTTGTAATATATACTCTATCATATCGCATACAACGTCAATACACGTGTTTTTATGTACGTTTTGAGTTGCTATACTTTTCGATATAAATTTTTTTAAAAATAGTTGGGCCGAATATAACTTGTTGTCATTCAATGGTAAATATTCGAGTTACTCTACGTTTTGACGTAAATTTAGTTGGGCAACAAGTCGGCTAGTCGTATTTTATTACTTTCAGCCGCAAACGCCGCCGCAACGCGCGGCGGGTTAAAACCTAGTTCTTTAGTTAAAGTATTACAAGTGTCCACTATTTAATAGTTTAAAAGTTTAACCAATATATGGTTATTACGAGTAACTAAGAAGTTTTTATTTTAGCAGTGGCCATTTGGCCTACTGGTTTTTATTTTGGAGAGGTTGTCCGTTCCAGTATTTTTTTTTGTAAATATTTTAGGTTAAGTCAGAATGTTTTTTTCAGTTGTGGATTTCATCTATGTGAACTGAAAGTGCAGTCCCAGCTAAAAAACAGATCGATGACCCGATTAATATATCAATTATCATTCGAAACATAATGATATTTGTCCTTCAAAAAGCTAACTTTTTTGTAATACCCATCACTTGAAAATCTAAACTCTTAACCTTTTGTACGAAGAGAATACGCATTAGTATGTTTTGAAAACAGACTAGAGCGCCTGGTCCACATATTGGACGGGAACGGAACTACATTCCTGTTCGTTTTGGTGCTTAAAGCCGTTTTCACCTTGAACCGTTGGTTGGTCCGACAACCAGTTTTTTATATATTTATTAAAATAATTATAATTTTATATGTTTTTATATTCAGTACGGCCGGTCGAACGGTCAGACTAGCAGACCAATAAAACGTTTATTTCAATATCCGGTCCGATTTAAAATCATTTCACACCCGAACTCCAACCGTCCCATTAAACATCCAGAAGAAAATCTAAAATCCGAAACTTGTGTGGAGAAAAACTATTACAAGTTTATTAAAAAAAAACAATATTTGCATAATTATATAGTCAAATACACTCTACAATATAAATTCACCCCCACCAACCTCTCACAGACAAATCACACAGTTTCAAACACACACAAAAAAAGCCCCATTTCATTTCACAACCAAAATGCAGAAAACTGCTTCATCTTCAACCTTAGGCCCTGAGGGTTTAGACCTATCGCAATCCTTCTTCAAGCCCATTCACGGCGTCTCACCGCCACCGTCCACCACCGGCGCCACCAAGATCTCCGTCGTGGGCGTCGGCAACGTCGGCATGGCCATCGCCCAGACCATCCTCACCCAATCCATCGCCACCGAGATCGCCCTCGTCGACGTCAACGCCGACAAGCTCCGCGGCGAGATGCTCGACCTCCAGCACGCCGCCGCCTTCCTCCCCCGCACCACCATCTCCGCCTCCGTCGACTACTCCAACACCGCCGGATCCGATCTAGTCATCGTCACCGCCGGAGCCAGGCAGATCGCCGGAGAATCGAGGCTGAATCTGCTGCAGAGGAACGTTGCGTTTGTTCTCGAAGGTGATTCCGCCGCTGGCGGCGAAGTCGCCGGAGCGGTGTTGATGATTGTGTCGAATCCGGTGGATGTGTTGACGTATGTCGCGTGGAAGCTTTCCGGGTTTCCGTCGAATCGGGTTATCGGGTCGGGTACGAATCTGGATTCGTCCCGGTTTAGGTTTTTGATTGCGGATCATCTTGATGTTAATGCTCAAGATGTGCAGGTACTCTAATCAACTGAGTTTAAGTTAATATTCTTATTATTTTACCGGGTAGTTAATGAACGGTACCAATGTTTTCAAAACCTGGATCAAAAAAAACCTGACATTTTGCTGATCTACTGTTTGTTAGTTCTAGGTTGAACGGTATGATCGGATATAAGACCTGATTAAATTATAATTATTTTAATGAACATATGTAAAGAGTATTGAAAATTTAAAAAATATATATAAAAATACTCGTCTGAGTGTAGTCCGTTTTAAGGTCAAAGCGGTTTTAAGTATCAAACCGGACCAGATTGTAGTCTGGTTTCTAGTCAACCAGTACGGTCCATTTATCAGAAATAGATGGTATGTTTAGCAGCATCCTTTTCTTATTTATTATATGAAATTTTTTAAGTTTTTAAAGATTAGAGTTTGTATGCTGTTTTGTAGTTTGAAAATTGTTTTATAACGGTTTCTAGAGAGTCCGCCGTTTGAACAGACAGACTTTAGCTTTTCTTACACTAACATGTTATTGGGTCCCAAGCTTCAACAAGATAACCTCAAAAGTCAGAGCCAACCATAAATCACTATTAAACATTTCTAAACTAGAAAACATAACACACACACTCTATACTCTTCATAAATTTAAAAAATTATTATCAATCACAAACGAACGAATGTATCTAGTAAAATATTACGTCATTTTTTAATAAGTTTTGTTATGGGGCTTTGTTTCAGGCTTACATTGTGGGGGAGCATGGGACTCATCGGTGCGTTATGGTCAAGCATAAGCGTCGGTGGCGTGCCGATACTTAGCTTCTTAGAGCGGCAACAGATTGCGTACGAGAAGAAAACTCTCGAGAAGATCCACAAAGAAGTGGTGGAGGGTGCATATGAGGTGATAAGTTTGAAGGGTTACACGTCTTGGCAATTGGGTACTCGGTGGCTAGTCTGGCTCGAGCCATACTTAGGGACAACGTAGCATCCACCCGTTTCAGGCTAGCCAAAGGGTTCTACGGGATCGATGATGGTGAATTGTTTCTTAGCCTGCCGCGCATTAGGGAGGATTGGCGTGTTGGGCGTGACCATGTGCATTTTACTGATGAGGAGACAAACGGTTTCAAGAGTCTGCTAAGACTATTTTGGAAGTGCAAGCTCATTGGGAATATGATTTGATGGCGTAAGGTTTATTTCAAATGTATGTTGTATTATTGTATTATTATGTGACATTACATGTGCTTTATTTATATATTGTTCTATGGATTGTTGGCTTGTTTTTTATAGATAATTAAACCTGTTTTATGTTTGTCCATAACTTGACTATTTTTATGGTGTGTCTCATGGAGCCACCGTCAACGTCAACATCGTCATAATATCATATACACTATTAGAAGAATTAGCATCCTTAACATCTCAAGAAGTATACCAATGGATCCAACGAATTCTCAATAATATATTTTTTAAATGTCGACTGGATATACCATGTAAATTTATTGGTGATTTACCGATGTATTACGAACGAATCTTACAAAATCCGAAAGAAAGAACAATTCGTTTCGATTTGTCATCAGATATTGATAATACAAACGAATCTTACGGAATCCGAAAGAAAGACAATTCATATTAATTTGTTATCAGATAACAACGAATCCTCAGGAAATCCGAATGAAAAAACATTAATTTCAATTTCTCCTCAGATATTGGTAATACAAACGAATCCTACGATATCCAAAAGAAGTAACATTTTTTCAATTTGTTATCATTACATAGTGTTTGTCAAAAGAATTTCATATATATACCGTAATAGTAAACATTTTTCAATAAAAAATTCCTTTATAGAATATCTAGCATTGTTACATTTTGTTTAGACAAACAAACAAACGTAGTTTGAAATTTTCACTCAAAACTATGGCGTCTAATAAGTTTATGGTATAATCTATAGAAATATTGAAGTAAATAAAATTCTCTTGAGGTTATAACGATTGAGGGAACTAAATATTAAGACGACATAGTTGGTTTAGTATGAATAATGGTTTATTGGGTCACTACGATCAATATTGGTAAAATGGTCAATTAAGTTTAATGACGGTCATTTAAGGTTAATATTGATTCAACCAGTGTCAATTAGGGTAGTCGTTGATCGATGATGGTCAATTAGGAGCAATATATAATCAATGCTTATTTTAGGGTCAATATATTAATCAATGATGGATCATTACAGGTCAATGAGGTTATTGTTGGTCATTGGGGTTAATATTAGTAGATGAAGGTTAGCAAGGGTCGAGTTGGTCAAGTATGGGTTACGAGCTATAAAGAGCTATGATGACTCTTAAGATCTGTTGTGTATATAGTACAAGGACCAATTGTGTTAACTTTGTATTTGTAGGATATAAATTGCAATAATCCATCTATTAATAGTTTGTTAATAGGCGGGATAGTTAGTTAGTATTCTTTCCTTCATTAAGTCAGATCATTCATTTTTCTTTGTAATCGTTGATGGAATCATAGTGAATTCATTGCATTCTTGAGTTGATCATTGCTTACCAATAGTTTCGAGTTAATAAGCTTCAGTGTATTGCGTTAATTTTCTACAATTGGTATCAGAGCCTGGTTTGGCTCGAGGTTGAAGATTCAAGCGACGAAGTGAAATCCGATTAAGAATGGGATCAACGAAGTTTGAAATTGAGAAATTCATGGCAAGAATGACTTTGGGCTATGGAGAGTGAAGATGCGAGCGTTATTGTGCATCAGGGTGTTATTGATGCAACTGAAAAGGAGAAATGGCTTGTCGGCAACTCTATCAGCAAAAGAGAAGAAGGATGTCTTGAAAAGCTCACAGTGCCATTATTTCTGAGTCTCGAAGATAGAGTTCCAGGAGGTATCAAAAGATCATCAACCGACGGGGCGTGGTCAAAGCTTGAAGGGTTGTACATGACGAAGTTACTGGCTAATTCGCTATACCTCAAGAAAAGGCTATACGTTTCAATTGGCTTTAGGGAAGTCGATTGATGATCACGTGGATAAATTTAATAAGTTGGTGATTGATCTTGAGAATATTGATGTTGAATTAGAACATGAAGATCAACCAATCATTTTCTTGGCTTCATTGCCACAAACGTATGAGCATTTTGTTGATACTCTCATGTTTGGGAGGGAGTCTTTGTCCATGAAAGAGGTGTTGGCTGCCATAAATTCAAAGGAATTAAAGCGAAGGTCTGATATCAAGGACGATGCTGGCGATGGTTTGTTTTGAGGGGAAACCCGAATCAAGAACCTCGAATCCAAGGTCACCTCAAGATCAAAGTCCAAATTCAAAAGGAGATGCTATATTGTAATTCTGATAAACACCTTTGTCACACCCTCAATTTCCACAAACGGGATTTTACCGTTAGGTGTGTGACATAATCAGGATCTCAGATAAGCATAAGTTACACCAAACAATTTGATAAATTACCAAAACATATAAGTTGCTTAATAATACTGAAACAAACCAATTTCTTTAAGTATTACGTAAGCGAAATCAGAAAAACATTTAACAACTGTTTAAACTGCGCAAACACGTGCCCAAACCAAATTAAGTAATGTAAGTAACTAAATCATGAATCGGTTTAAAGTAAATGCAAAATGATATGTAGTGGATGCAGTGCTCCTAAACATGCCACATCAACGACCTGAGAGAAAACATCTAGATCAGTATAAAGACTGGTGAGTTCACAGGTTTATTAGAAACAAATTAACAGTAATGAAATTCTAGATTTAGTAATCAAAGCATATAAGTAGTAGCTAGCCTACAGCAAGTCACTATGTTATGCTGACCGTAATAATAATAATGTATGCCCCGGCTATGGAATCCCAACCACAACACTGTTAAAACAGGCTAACCATCACCGTTTGACCTCCATTCAAGCTAGCGCGACTAGCCCGGGCGGGTTTGTCAACCCAGTAGATCTACTAACAATCACCTCGCTAGTAACATTATTAACGGTCCAAAGAGGCGTAGTATAAACACCATAGTATCAGGTATATGGTGTAACATCTCGTATTTCACGAGGTGTATTTTTATAAATAATCATAATAAGAATAATAATAATAAATAATAATAATAATATAATAATAAAAATAATAATAATAATAATAATATATATATTTAATGGTGATAATAATCTAATAATAATGATCATAATAATAATAAATAATAATAATAATAATAATAATATAATTAAATAATAATAATAATAATAATAATAAGTATAATATAATAATAAGTCCAGGGGTTGTTTATGCAATTTTTGAAACTTACAAGCTAAGTTTTGGGCATAATAAAAAAAAGAAACAAACTTCAGGGCATTCGTGTAATTTATTAAAACAACCCAAACCGCCCCTTCCCTCCCCGTCGGATTTTCTTCTCCGGCCACTTTCGCCGGCGAACCCCCAGCAGCCAAAACCGTTGGATTTATCAAATTAAAGCACCCACACACCCACGTGTAAGATTCGAACTGGTACCCACGATAATCAACAAATTTGAGTGCGATCGATCCAACCGATCCACGTTTCTTGTCAGCAACTGTTACAGATTCTAAATCGCACACCTCTGTTTAAAATCCATAATTAAACCCAATGTTTGATATCTACATGTAATCGTTTAACCATTTCATTATATCTTAAAACACACAAAACTCCATCGATCATCATCCTCATCGCTAATCGCGAACCTGCAACTCAAACTCTTGTTATAACTCTTGTTATAATCGATCAATGAATCCGTTACTTGACTCAAACTCTTGTTATAATTGATCGCTTATAAGTACGCGTGTCATCAATAAGGTTATGGTGACCTCATATCTTGAGAAGTCCATATATTCCTTTCGATGTGAATCGAATGTTCACATCTCATTGTAATGTCAAATCATTTATCCTTGATTTCGTCTTCCTGATTTAAGACATCCAAGATTTGAACATCATAACAATCCTGTTACCTCGAACTTTGACCTTAAATTTTATAAGCATGATTTCCTTTTAGTTTCATTGATGTAACTTAAATTTCCTGAATTTATAATTAATATTATTTCCCCTTTCATCGTTAAGTCAACTTCGTACCGCTGCACCGTGGAAAATGCAAGGTTTTGCAGTCAGCCTATGACTAGAACACTCGTATCTCCTAAATGATTCTATCTTATCAAACAGGGTGATTCCCTTACTTTGATGATCTCTATTCGTCCGATAATGGTTTCCAATTGTGTTTTTATGCAATTTAATCCTCTGGATTAGGGTGATTACCTTATCTTGAGGATTGACTTCAAGTATTTTCTTTGAATGGCATTTCACAAGTGACATGATCTCACCAAAATAGGATGGAAACCCGTACTTTGGTGGCAATTGTCATCTTTAATTGTTTCCTTGTTATTATGAAGCTCAATCATTAGATAGGCGTGAATTCCATACCTTGATGATAATTTCATTTTTATGGATTGTATTTTCTCAAATGAAACGACCTCGTCAAAGTAGGAGTGAATTCTGGATTTTGATGAAGAAGTTCATTTTGTTATATTTGTTTTTGTAAGACTCACCGTTAAGAAGGAGTGATTTTTCTTACCTTAATGGTGAGTTACCTCGTCTTATTACTGTGGCTCAACAATGAGTGAGATCGACTTTTTGATTGGTAAATAATGGTCATATCTTGGGAATACACCATCAAGGTTAGGAGTGAAAACCACACCTTGATGACTATTCTTAGTTCTTGATCTTCAACTTACCATGGTTGTAATCAAGTGACGAGAAGCATGTAGTAACTTGACGGGTGAAACAATGTTATGTTTTGACCTATTAAGCCAAAGCATGATCTCTGAACTTGGAAGGAGATCCGATCGTTTTATCTTGATTTTGATTCCAAGCTTGAAGCATGTAACTTCGTAAATCAAATTCCTTCCCTTTATCTTCATATTTTGACTCTAGCTACATCGAACCATTTATTCCCTACTTATCAACTTCATTTTGAGTTATCATTAAAACCTGATTGCGTTTGATAGCTTCCTAAACACCCTCCTGCCAATAAAGACATTACTAATTGTGTTCATGCTTCCTAGCCACACGAATGTTCTCACTGTGATTATGAATTTGATAAACCGCATGTGCAAGACGTACCTGGAAAGCTACTGGTGTTTGCCTTAATCAACATATCCTGAATTATTTAAATTTTAATCCAATCGTGAACGCTATCGTCGTTGATCAATGCAATTCTTATTATTTGTTCTTTCTTGGACCATCTTTGACTCCTTAAACAACCTCTAGTAATCTTTCTGAATGTCTTTCCCTCAAACCACATTTATCCTGAAACCAATTCAACTATTTTCCTTATACTAATTAATCTTTAATCTTAACAAACACGATACTCGTATCAACGTTACACTAATAACACTTTGAACCCACATTACATGAGTAAACAAGAACGATTACCTAGAAACCCGTTAAAGTTACTTGCTTGAGAAGCTCTTATGAATTTCATCCAAAACATCCGGAACTTATTTCTCATGTCATTAAGCCGAGTCCCGTATCATCTTATATGGCGTTTTCACACATGACAAAAATTCTTTTAACCGTATTGAACTGTTTGGAATACAAACTGTCAATTAAAAATCTTAAAGGAATAACTTGCACCTTTAGAACATATAAGATTATAAACGGTGAAACTTAGCAAACTTAAGAATCATAGTCAAACTTATTGAAATTAAACATTCCCAAGAGTGCACTCTGAACATGAAATGACATCTAAGTCTCCTCATATCTTAAAATTTATTTCTCATCATTAAATTTCGGGACGAAATTTCTAAAGTAGGGGAGACTGTAACATCTCGTATTTCACGAGGTGTATTTTATAATAATATAATAAGAATAATAATATAATAATAATATAATAATAATAATAATAAAAAATAATAATATAATAATATATAATAATGTTAATGGTGATAATAATCTTAATAATAATGATCATAATATAATAATAATAATAATAATAATAATAATAATATAATATAATAATAATAATAATAATAATAATAATAATAAGTATAATAATAATAATAAGTCCAGGGGTTGGTTATGCAATTTTTGAAACTACAAGCTATTTTGGGCATAAAATAAAAAAAAACAAACTTCAGGGCCATTCGTGAATTTATTTAAAACAACCCAAACCGCCCCTTCCCTCCCCGTCGGATTTTCTTCTCCGGCCACTTTCGCCGGCGAACCCCACAGCAGCCAAAACCGGTTGGATTTAATCAAATTAAAGCACCCTGACACACCCACGTGTAAGATTCGAACTGGGTACCCACGATAATCAAAAAATTTGAGTGCGATCGATCCAACCGATCCACGTTTCTTGTCAGCAACTGTTACAGATTCTAAATCGCACTAACCTCTGTTAAAATCCAATTAATTAAACCCGAAGTTTGTATATCTACATGTAATCGTTTAACCATTTCAATTATATCTTAAAACACACAAACACTCCATCGATCATCATCCTCATCGCGAACCTGCAACTCAATCTAACCCACTGTACGAGCATCCTTAATCGAGTTTGATTGAGGGCTTTCATTCCTCATCACCATACGAAGCTGCATACGAGATTAATTTGATTTTCATTGCCTAATTCGTCTCCTTCGATCGACTCCCCTGCCGCGGCCTGTTCTCGAGGTCCTTCTTATCAAATCGAACTCAAGTCAAGTAAAAACATACCATTGTATTCGTTAAACCATGGGGAATAAAGCCCCATGGTCTTCGGTGTTAACAACAAAGATTCGGCTTTCGATTGGGATCCAGACGACCTAGGGTTCATCCGGATTGGGGATAGTTTGTTAACACTGCATTTAAGAATTAGGAACCAACTTAAGCCGCGGCCACGGCCTTTGGTTCACTGGTAGTTGAGTGTGTGTATGTGTTGGAGGTCCCGGGTTCGAATCCGGCTACCTCCAACTATTTTTTTATGCCTTTTTAAACCTCTTAAAATTTCAGAAAAATACTTAAAAATTATAAAAATAAATTTTATAATTTTAATATTTTTCTTTACATCAAACCGATTTCTGCAAATTTACTTCTTAAAAATATTAATATTTGATTTTATTTTATTAAAACAAATAATAAAACTAGTTAAATAACTTATAAAATAGACTTTAAAATTTGTTTATCTTAACAAAACAATACAATTGGAGTATTTTCATGTTTTGGTTATTAATTAGTATTGTTTCAAATAATAAATAATTATTTGTCTTAAATAATAAATAATAAAAGTTTGTAGAAATTATATATTTTTATAATTTCATAAATCATTCTAAAATACTATTCTTATAAAATATATTAACTAAAGGTTAGATTAATAATTCGTTATCAATCAAAACGTTATTCCAATTAATCTTAAAAAAATCATAAAGTTTTATATATATTAAACCTTATCAATTTTTATACTTAAAATTCATTCTTAAAATACTAAAACACATATATGAAAATTCTCCTAATGGATCGAAACGCGAATAATTACTTTACAAATTTAATTACTCGACGAACCTCATAATTCCAATTGAAACTCTAGTTCACGTTAAAACATTAAAGCTTATTATTAAGACTTTAACCTTGTGAATATATATTTACGTATTTAGGTACCTTGTAACGATTCACGTTGGAACGACGCCTACTATTATTCTTATTAGTCGTCATTATATACTTATTTGACAAGTGAGTTTTCCTTGCCCCTTTTTACTTTATTTCACACCATTTTGGGGTGAAACATGATACTTATACATTACACACTTATAAACGTTTGAGACTTGTAAAGCACTTGCAATTCATCTTTATATCTTGTCATGGTTATTTGTATGTTGTAAGTGATTATATGAGATACATAGTTTGTTACAATCATTAACTATTGCTAGCCTGGCGACGTCTTAGATCTTTGGGCCTGACAACCTATTTGGTGCTAAAGTCGATGTATTGCCGACTCCTAGGAGCCGTATGCTTGTGCACTAGGGAACCAAATACACTTAGCCAATCTTATATACTTGTAATCAAGTCGAGGTTTGATTGTGAAGATATGTGTTCTATAACCTTACTAGCTTATAACCTATGACATGAATTGCTACTTATAATCTTTTCGTATTATGTATGAAAACCTTGGAAACTCACCAACTATTTTTAGTTGACCTTTTATTTTTATCATGTTTCAGGTAACTCCCGAGTTTAGAGTGATCTTTTGAAGCTTGCAATAAACTAGGATGTGGACCTAGTTAAATTAATGAAATGTTATGTTATGTTTGATATTTGTTTGAATGTATTTCATGATTGAGACATATGTTGTAATTCCTATTGAAACTATTAATCTGATTATTTACATTTAAACATAGCGTTATGTGGCTGTGAACAATCGTATTCCTCACGCCTCGACGTTTCCGCCGTCTAGGTTGGGGTGTGACTGATTGGTATCAGAGCCCATAACTATAGGGATTTAGGTTATTAGAAATGGTGACCTAGACTATAGTTGCATGAACCTCATAGAAGATCTTTATACTTTTGTGCTCACATATTGTTGAAATGCTACATAATGCTATGCCTTTTGTGCAATTGATGCCTTAGCATAGGATTACCTTATGTATGCTTAAAACTTAGACTCCCTAAACTTAACTTCGACTCTTTGACTCTCCCCGACAAATGAACTTCCTAAACCTACTCTCAACGACATGTGGAATCTACACTTATCATCGTGGGTTTAATTCTTTAGACTCTATGTCTAATCTGTGAAAATCTCATCAAGGTTTTGATTTCATAAACCAAAGAAATATTGTGTGACACATAGACACCCGTATTCTGGATTTCCTGGCAAAAAGCCTTCGGGCTAAGGCAAGCGTATTCGTATAAATCTCATTGAGGGAACCGTTACGCTACCTGGGGATTTCTGGGATGAGTGATAAACTATGGTCAAATACACAAATCTCTAAGGTAAATGGATCAATTTACCTTGACGTGTCAACGATTCCAAATGGTAATGCGTTACCAAATGGAACCATCCTTTTGTATCTTAAAATCCTTGAATCCTTGAACTAGTTTATCATCAAAGTTTAAATACTTTCTCATTCTTAACCTAAATAATATTCCTGTTAATATTAAACCCATCCTACACTTCAACTCTTACGTTTAAACGCTGAACGTGTAACGTGTAACAGTATTGAACTCGGCATTTCATGTAACTATTTCTATACCTTGACCAACGTGAACATGAATTTCAATATACCCAAAGATATTGAGAATCTAAACCGTATGTCTTTAAAACTTTAAACCGTTACCTATGTTTCTCAAGTCTTCTTAAGGATGTGTCCCATACTAAGAACATGCAACGCTGTAGACGAAATTCCTACATCTCGGGATACTTTGTCTAGGCAAAGTGTAAATGGTGACCTAATTCGATCAATGAATCCGTTACTTGACTCAAAACTCTTGTTATAATTGATCGCTTATAAGTACGCGTGTCTCAATAAGGTTATGGTTGACCTCATATCTTGAGAAGTCCATATATTCCTTTCGATTGTGAATCGAATGTTCACATCTCATTGTAATGTCAAATCATTTTATCCTTGATTTCGTCTTCCTGATTTAAGACATCCAAGATTTGAACATCATAACAAATCCTGTTACCTCGAACTTTGACCTTAAATTTTATAAGCATGATTTTCCTTTTAGTTTCATTGATGTAACTTGAAATTTCCTGAATTTATAATTAATATTATTTCCCTTTCATCGTTAAGTCAAACTTCGTACCGCTTGCACCGTGGAAAATGCAAGGGTTCCAAGTCAGCCTATGACTAAGAACACTCGTATCTCCTAAATGATTCTATCTCATCAAAACAGGGGTGATTCCCTTACTTTGATGAATCTCTATTCGTTCCGATAAATGGTTTCCAATTGTGTGTTTTATGCAATTTAATCCTCTGGATTAGGGTGATTACCTTATCTTGAGGATTGACTTCAAGTATTTTCTTTGAAATGGCATTTCACAAGTGACATGATCTCACCAAAATAGGATTGAAAACCCGTACTTTGGTGGCAATTGTCAATCTTTATTGTTTCCTTGTTATTATGAAGCTCAATCATTAAGATAGGCGTGAATTCCATACCTTGATGATAATTTCATTTTTATGGATTGTATTTTCTCAAATGAAACGACCTCGTCAAAGTAGGAGTGAATTCTGGATTTTGATAAAGAAGTTCATTTTGTTATATTTGTTTTGTAAGAACTTCACCGTTAAGATAGGAGTGATTTTTCTTACCTTAATGGTGAGTTACCTCGTCTTATTACTGTGGATCTTCAACAATGAGTTGAGATCGAACTTTTTGATTGGTAAATTAATGGTCATATCTTGGAATACACCATCAAGTTAGAGTGAAAACCACACCTTGATGACTATTCTTAGTTCTTGATCTTCAACTTACCATGGTTGTAATCAAGTGACGAGAAGCATGTAGTAACTTGACGGGTGAAACAATGTTAGTGTTTTGACCTATTAAGCCAAAGCATGATCTCTGAACTTGAAGGAGATCCGATCGTTTTATCTTGATTTTGATTCCAAGCTTGAAGCATGTAAATTCGTAAATCAAATTCCTTCCCTTTATCTTCATATTTTGACTCTAGCTACATCGAACCATTTATTCCCTACTTATCAACTTTCATTTTGAGTTATCATTAAACCTGATTGCGTTATGATAGCTTCCTAAACAACCTTCCTGCCAAATAAAGACATTACTAATTTGTGTTCATGGCTTCCTAGCCACACGAATGTTCTCAGCTGTGATTATGAATTTGATAAACCGCATGTGCAAGACGTACCTGGAAAGCTACTGGTGTTTGCCTTAATCAACAATATCCTGAATTATTTAAATTTTAATCCAATCGTGAACGCTATCGTCGTTGATCAATGCAATTCTTATTATTGTGTCATTTCTTGGACCATCTTTGAACTCCTTATAACAACCTCTAGTAATCTTTCTGAATGTCTTTCCCTCAAAACCACATTTATCCTGAAAACCAATTACAACTATTTTCCTTATACTAAAGTTAATCTTTAATCTTAACAAACACGATACTCGTATCAACGTTACACTAATAACACTTTGAACCCACATTAACATGAGTAAACAAGAACCGATTACCTAGAAACCCGTTAAAGTTACTTGCTTGAGAAGCTCTTATGAATTTCATCCAAAACATCCGGAACTTATTTCTCATGTTCATTAAGCCGAGTCCCGTATCAATCTTATGTATGGCGTTTTCACACATGACAAAAATTCTTTTAACCGTATGAACTGTTTGGAATACAACAATTGTCAATTAAAATCTTAAAGGAATAACTTGCACACTTTAGAACATATAAGATTATAAACGGTGAAACTTAGCAACTTAAGAATCATAGTCAAACTTATTGAAATTAAACATTCCCAAGAGTGCACTCGTGAACATGAAATGACATCTAAGTCTCCTCATAATCTTAAAATTTATTTCTCATCATTAATTTCGGGACGAAATTTCTTAAAGTAGGGGAGACTGTAACATCTCGTATTTCACGAGGTGTATTTTTATAATAAATAATAATAAGAATAATAATAATAATAATAATAATAATAATAATAATAATATAAAAATAATAATAATAATAATAATAATAATAATAATAATGTTAATGGTGATAATAATCTTAATAATAATGATCATAATAATAATAATAATAATAATAATAATAATATAATAATAATAATAATAATAATAATAATAATAATAATAATAATAATAAGTATAATAATAATAATAAGTCCAGGGGTTGGTTTATGCAATTTTTGAAACTTACAAGCTAAGTTTTGGGCATAAAATAAAAAAAGAAACAAACTTCAGGGGCCATTCGTGTAATTTATTTAAAACAACCCAACCCGCCCCTTCCCTCCCCGTCGGATTTTCTTCTCCGGCCACTTTCGTCGGCGAACCCCACAGCAGCCAAAACCGGTTGGATTTAATCAAATTAAAGCACCCTGACACACCCACGTGTAAGATTCGAACTGGGTACCCACGATAATCAAACAAATTTGAGTGCGATCGATCCAACCGATCCACGTTTCTTGTCAGCAACTGTTACAGATTCTAAATCGCACTAACCTCTGTTAAAATCCAATTAATTAAACCCGAATGTTTGTATATCTACATGTAATCGTTTAAACCATTTCAATTATATCTTAAAACACACAAAACACTCCATCGATCATCATCCTCATCGCGAACCTGCAACTCAATCTAACCCACTGTACGAGCATCCTTAATCGAGTTTGATTGAGGGCTTTCATTCCTCATCACCATACACTGCATACGAGATTAATTTGATTTTCATTGCCTAATTCGCTCCTTCGATCGCTCCCCTGCCGCGGCCTGTTCTCGAGGTCCTTCTTATCAAATCGAACTCAAGTCAAGTAAGAAAACATACCATTGTATTCGTTAAACCATGGGGAATAAAAGCCCCATGGTCTTCGGTGTTAACAACAAAGATTCGGCTTTCGATTGGGATCCAGACGAACCTAGGGTTCATCCGGATTGGGGATAGTTTGTTAACACTGCATTTAAGAATTAGGAACCAACTTAAGCCGCGGCCACGGCCTTTGGTTCACTGGTAGTTGAGTGTGTGTATGTGTTGGAGGTCCCGGTTCGAATCCGGCTACCTCCAACTATTTTTTTTATGCCTTTTTAAACCTCTTAAAATTTCAGAAAAATACTTAAAATTATAAAAATAATTTTATAAATTTTAAATATTTTTCTTTACATCAAACCGATTTCTGCAAATTTACTTCTTAAAATATATTAATATTTGATTTTATTTTATTAAAACAAATAATAAAACTAGTTAATAACTTATAAAATAGACTTTAAAATTTGTTTATCTTAACAAAACATACAATTGGAGTATTTTCATGTTTTTGGTTATTAATTAGTATTGTTTCAAATAATAAATAATTATTTGTCTTAAATATAAATAATAAAAGTTTGTAGAAATTATATATTTTATAATTTCATAAATCATTCTAAATACTATTCTCTTATAAAATATATTAACTAAAGGTTAGATTAATAATTCGTTATCAATCAAACGTTATTCCAATTAATCTTAAAAAATCATAAAGTTTTATATATATTAAACCTTATCAATTTTTATACTTAAAATTCATTCTTAAAATACTAAACACATATATGAAAATTCTCCTAATGGATCGAAACGCGAATAATTACTTTACAAATTTAATTACTCGACGAACCTCACAATTCCAATTGAAACTCTAGTTCACGTTAAAACATTAAAGCTTATTATTAAGACTTTAACCTTGTGAATATATTTACGTATTTAGGTACCTTGTAACGTTCACGTTGGAACGACGCCTACTATTATTCTTATTAGTCGTCATTATATACTTATTTGACAAGTGAGTTTTCCTTGCCCCTTTTTACTTTATTTCACACCATTTTGGGGTGAAACATGATACTTATACATTACACACTTATAAACGTTTGAGACTTGTAAAGCACTTGCAATTCATCTTTATATCTTGTCATGGTTATTTGTATGTTGTAAGTGATTATATGAATACATAGTTTGTTACAATCATTACTATTGCTAGCCTGGCGACGTCTTAGATCTTTGGGCCTGACAAGCCTATTTGGTGCTAAAGTCGATGTATTGCCGACTCCTAGGAGCCGTATGCTTGTGCACTAGGAACCAAATACACTTAGCCAATCTTATATACTTGTAATCAAGTCGAGGTTTGATTGTGAAGATATGTGTTCTATAACCTTACTAGCTTATAACCTATGACATGAATTGCTACTTATAATCTTTTCGTATTATGTATGAAACCTTGGAAACTCACCAACTATTTTTAGTTGACCTTTTATTTTTATCATGTTTCAGGTAACTCCCGAGTTTAGAGTGATCTTTTGAAGCTTGCAATAAACTAGGATGTGGACCTAGTTAAATTATGAAATGTTATGTTATGTTTGATATTTGTTTGAATGTATTTCATGATTGAGACATATGTTGTAATTCCTATTGAAACTATTATCTGATTATTTACATTTAAACATAGCGTTATGTGGCTGTGAACAATCGTATTCCTCACGCCTCGACGTTTCCTCCGCCGTCTAGTTGGGGTGTGACATATGGAGTATTACGAAATCTAAAGTATTGTATCGTTTATAAACACAACACGTTTCTCTCCCTGAAAAGAGTACATAATGTAAAGTGGGGCTGTAAACTCACCTTAAAAGCACAACAAAATCGATAAGTGTAACCACGAACGATTAAGTTTCCGAACAACCTTGATGCACATTTATTACATAATTAATATTAAATATTGAATACTATAATGGTTCGTACGGTTTCGCGTTTCTCGACTCGGTTACGGTTCCAGTTGCCAATTTCCATTCATACACAAGCACGTTCAAACTGTATAAAACCCAATTATTCTCACTTATACTAATTTATGTGCAAAGATAACCGTTGTATATACATATGTATATATATATACATACATACCACATAATACATACTATACACACATATATATATTATTATACACATATATAATATAATACACAACCACATATAGATAAAATATATACTTTCTAATTATAAAACTTTTATTATAAAATTCATCCGCTTAAACGCATAACCCCCGCATCACAAGCGCTTAACAATCCTTTCATGCCACTCTATAATAAGTAGTGTACGTATGAATTTATACACCCCGTATATACACACATATAATAAGGCATATATATATACATATATATATATATATATATTAAATTCACACATATTATGCTAAAACACACCCTCACAAAGAAAAGTGTATATATATATATATATACAATTTCGCAAACATGTATCCATACGGGGAAGTCCACACACTAAAACAAGTGCACACACTAAGAAACACACACCTCATACGCCTAACTATGTGGCACATTCATACCCCCATGCACCTAAGAGAATAACAACCACCATTCCCAAGTATACACATATATATATAATTTTAAATATATGTGCATGTGCACACCAATAAAATACCCAGCCCACATGGGGGCTTTCCCATTCATACCCACAATAATAAACAAACTTCCACACATACTAATATATAACATACATACCATACATCCATGAACACGAACCATTGCATGCATACATGGAACTTTATTCATTCTCATACTTTTGTAGAACATGCATAAATAAAAAAAGAAAAAAATATATAAGCATCCACATACACATTGCTCCTGCGTACTACCCACACAACGTGAATACTTCCCTACCATCACCCATGATCACGCGCCCATTCTGGGACACACCTTCCCCCCCACGTGCCCACTCTATAATCCAAACACACACCCACAACCATGTATATATATATAACACACACACACACAATCACACCATAAAACACACACATAAACACCACAAAACACATTACGGACGTATATACATACATGTCAATAAGCAACCCAAACAAGCCCCCCCCCATGCGCCTGCACAACTCACGATCACATCCACACATTGTAACACACACACCCACGGTCACACACAACACACACACACAAACAAACTGCCAATCATCTTCCCCTTTGGTAAACCTCCACACACATACAAATACATACACACGGCGCACACACATAACCGACACACACACATATATAAATACATATCGTAGAAGCACACACACACCATTAAAATGCAAGAACATTCCCGTATACTCATATATGTATCTATACATATGCAGCACACACACAAGAACATATCGAAACGAACCGAACTGAATCGAACAAGCGAAATCAACTTAGGGAACATACATAAACATACCGTAGTTGAGTCGGGTGTTCGCCGATTCGCCTATTCAAAAAGGAAACTATCGAGGCTAATCCACACGTACGAAAGACGATTATGGCAGTTGTGGTCGTCGTTAACGTTGTCGTGCGCGAGAGAAACTAGAGAGAACTGGTGTTTTCGTGAGTTCCACGAGTGATAGGGCTGTCGAAGGTTATAGTTGTGGGTGAGAATGGTTGATGGAAGTGGATGATCTTAGGGTTTCGAAGGGTAACCGAAGGAGAAGATGAATTAGAGGTGGTTACGGGGTGATGATATATTTGTATGTATCCACTTTGCAACATGACAATAATGGTCCCTCCACTTTATCTAAGTTACACCACGAGTCTGATTATTGATTAACTAGTTTAGTTTAATATATTGATTATGGGTTAATTAGTTTAGTTTAAGTTTAATTAATTTATATAAATTACATTAACATCCTAGGTCTTAATGAATGAAGGTGAAGTAATCGAATAACGACATGATAGAAAGAATTTAGATAAGGGAAAACGATGTTAACCTAAAATTACGGTTGTCACATCATCCCCTTGTTGAACTAATTTTTGTCCCGAAAAATTAGAACATCTTGTTTAGCGAAGAACAATAGATGCATTAATTGATCGCGTACCTAGGACGGTTTCCAAGAAACCCTGAACCAAGTTCAAATGAAGGAATTTATGAAAGGTTTAGGTTTCGTGAGAGTTGCGAAATCATCCACTTGTTGAAGGGAATTTTGTCTCGAAATTGAAAAAAACGATATCTTAAAATGATACCTTAAGAAGTAGATGTCTGATCTTTAAAAAATTATGGATACTTCTTTTTATTTGATCCTTGCGTTCCCATGTGAACTCTGGTCCACACTTCGAGTTCCATCTAACACGCACAATAGGGATTGTGACATTCGTCATTTTCGAGTAGCTTTGTATTTGTTATTCTGTATTATAAACCCGACCCGTTTTGTTCTTCCGATATTTGGATATTAATAAAATGATGGATTTTATGTTGTAATCATATTTCATACTTGTCGTGGCGTGGCCCACAGTTTGTTTTAGCAAAATCAGTTTTTAACGTTTTCGGTTCGTTTAAGCTCGTTTAAGGCCCGGACTCGTATTTTAACCATCCAATCAACCAAGACTTAACCCATAATTATTCTAGAACCCTCCAAACATGTTTTTATATCTAGTCATAATTTATTAAATCAAAATTAATTTTAAATAAAAGAATCAAAGCGCACCCTTTTAGCCACCGGACAAACGCATTACCCATTCCCTCAAACCCTAATCCTTCCCTATAGATACCACTCATTCTCAACCATTTCACCTGCACATTTTCATCTTCTTCTAAATTTTTGATCTTGCAAGTTGTTCTAGCTAGTTTTGCTTAAGTTTGACTTTAAAAAGTCAACTGAACCGAATCTTGCATTTCAAATCATTTCGGGTATGTGTTTTTGGATATTTTCAGTTGTTCTAAGTTATTTTATGTTGAAAAAAGTATTTTCATCTTTATTTAAGGCTTGTGGCATTCAAACACATATTTATGCATTTTAGACCCGTTTGGGTCGTTTTCGGGAAGATTACTCACTTAACTTTCATGTTTGAGTTTAGATATGGAACTTTTACCTTATTTTTAGTTATGTGGTTTTGGACATGTGGTAACCATCCTTGGGTTCATACCGAGTCAAGGACCGAACCAAACCGAACGCTCGTTTAAGCACTTTAAATAACTTTTAAGCAACCACGTTACATCAAACACTTTATATCTGAGTTTTTTCTTTATATTTTAGTTATTATATGGTTGATATGGAGGTGTAGAACAAATCTTGGCTTGAACCCAAGTTTCGGGTAAAAATCGAGTAAAACCGAACACCCGTTTTAACGAGTTAGTCAATGTTCAAACCACCAAAGTTCAACCTATCTTTTAGTTATTTTTTTACTTTATATTACTCATATTACTTAAGATTTTAGAAGTGTAGAACAAATCTTGGCTTGAACCCAAGTTTCGGGTAAAAACCGAGTAAAAGTCGAACTTCTCGTCTTAACGAGCTAGTCACCGTTCAAACCACCAAAAATCTTTTCTAACTTTTTTTTACTTATGTTTCAATTTATATTACTTATATTTCTAATATTATGGTATGACGGAACCAACTTGATTTTATACTAAGATCGGGTTTAAGTGATTTTTTTTATTATTAAAGTCTCAAACTCGGGTTTAAGAGAGTGTAGGTCGGATCTTGATGCTTACATTAGCGGGATCGTGCACACTAGCACTAAACCAACTCCCCTATGTAAAACTTAACAAAGGTTGAGTAAAATTAAACATTAAGGACCCGGTTTCTTGTAAAACTCATTTCATCCTTACGTTATTTAAACACACTTTGTAAAATATAACTAAAACTCCCGAAAACTCAAGTCTTATTTTTATGAACTTTTATATCATTTATATTTCATCTTCAAGACTCAATACTTACTCAAGATCTTTCAATCTAGGACACGCATGTTAAACCGTCAGGCTCGCTTACTTGAGTGTTTATTCTAAGTTTATTCATCAATGCCACTTTTTTTTCCATGTGAGTAATTTCATCCCCGTTTTCTCTTCTATACTTTGGGGTAGTAAGCATACTTACTCAACCAAAAATGATTTTAACAATTAGATTCTCAACCCACAACCTCTAGGTTATGTGTACTTAGAATAATTGTCCAATTGTATGTTATATACCTCATATGATTAATTGCTACATGTTGTTGCTTTTGACCGGTTAGCCTCATCCTCATCCTCAATAAGGACGATCATACGCTCCTCCTTGTAATATGATAGTTTTATCTATTAGAAAGGAGCCTCATTTACTTATCATTTATATACCTCAATTGTCGCTTTTATTTACGGTTTCACATATTTGAGTTGTGAATTTTTGCCTTATATTATATTTATAAAATCATGGAATTGCTCACCAACATACATGTTAACAAAATATATTTTATGCAATGCTACAGGTGTGATTTTCGGTTGATTGAAGATTTAAAGACGTTACTATATTTTGGGCAGTTAGGTTATTAGTTAAGAACTGTTAATTTTCTTGTATTTGTAAGAACATGTTGTGAAATGAATGAGTTGATTAATATTGTCACCTTAATAGTGTCGTGTGCATTTGAACAATCATAGTCGCGCTCCGGCATGTTCCGCCGCTTTGGTCGGGGTGTGACAGATTGGTATCAGAGCCATGACTATAGCATAGGTGGTTAGACGTAACGACCTATTATAGTTTATGCTTTAGGGTCCCAAAACGTGTTGCCTATACGTGTTACCCTACTTGATTGTTTATTTGCTTTTATTTACTTATTTGTTTCATTTACCCTCATGCATACGCACACACTCTCATAGAATCCAAGGTATCCTTACCTTAACTCGAAAATAAATAAATAAATAAATAAATTATGGATATCCAAAATTTGAGTTTGGGTCCCAATTTTTCGATATTTCTCATCTCCTAAAAGCATGACAATATAACGGGTTCGTACTAACTGGAAGAGGGAAAATGCCTAGATGTGAACTTTTGGCAAAACAATTCCGAGAATCAAAGGTGATTTACTTACCTGGAAGGTTCAAGTCAAGGTGTTTGACCTTATAGGCCAAAGCGAATGTGCGTTAATGGGTTGCTAACTTTAAGCAGTCACCGTAACCGTTCCAGTTACTTCCATTAATATTTTTGGATTGAAATATGAAAGCCACGGTGATACGTGGACTAGTGTTTTGATCCCTCACTCGATTTCGTTTTGTTTTAAGTTGAATCATGAAAGCCACGGTGATACGTGAACTATTGTTTTTGACTTCTTATTTTATCCCATTATTATGATCTTAGTTGAAACATGAAAGACGCGGTGATTCGCGCAACGTTTCGACTCCCCGCATTGCCTCGTTTTTCTCTAAGATTATTGTCGGGACAACAAGTCATGGTGATTCATGCATGTATTTCCCGCCTCAAATCTTAACGTTTCAAATTTCAAATATATTTTTTTTCATGATTAAGGTTCACAAAATATTTCACCACAATCTCATATTTACATTAATCACCATCATATTTGCACTAGTTACCTAAAATCTCATAATGTCTCACTTTTATCATTTTTAGAATGCCTCCTCTTCATCGCCAAGCTCGTCAAGCACGTCGAACTTGTCGCCCCAAGAGCTCCGACCTTAAGATAGCCGAATTGGTTACAACTCAAATGGCCGCTATATTCCCCACCCTTGTTGCTCAAATTCAAGCCATTCAATTGCAACCTGTTGCTACTCAAGCCACACCCGCTCATGCTACCTTTACTTACAAACAGTTTACGGGCGCCAATCCACCGAAATTTAAGGGTGAGGAGTGTGCTACTACGCTCCTCCAATGGTTTGAACGCATGGAAAGCGTGTTTTTGCATTGTGAATGCCCAGAGGCCAAGCGAACCACTATCGCATCAAGTGTGTTTGAGCTAACCGCCCTGACGTGGTGGAATAGCATTATGAATGCCAAGGGAGAGGAAGTCGCTATGACTCTCCCTTGGGATGAACTGAAGGACATCATCCTCAAAAAGTTTTGCCCCAAGCATGAAATTCAAAATTGGAGGCCGAATTTTGGGATCTTAAACAAGATAGCGGTAATAACTCCGCTTACTCAAATCGCTTCCACGAGCTTAGCCTTCTAGTGCCCCATTTGGTTACCCCACTCGAGAGGGCAGTCGACAAGTACGTTTCGGGTTTGCCTATGCAAATCCGAGATTCCGTCATGAGTAGTAAGCCAGAAACGCTCAATGATGCGATCACTCTTGCCGCCGCCCTTTCGGAAAACCATGTCAACGCGGGGACTTTATCCCGAAAGGATTCCAAGAAACCAAATGTCAATGCCACCACTGATCCATCTCCAAGCTCCAAAGTTGAATCCCAACCTCAATCCATCATTACTCCAACTCATCTCACCACTCTAAAAAGAAGCATAAACCGAATCATCGAAACTTTGCCGTCACTCACCCAACTTACCCCAATCTCAATCTCAAGCTTCCCAAAATCGAAAACCTTACACCGGTCCCCATCCTTTATGCAACACTTGTCAACGCCACCACCCATCTTACTCTGCTTGTCGCCAATACTCAAATTGCAATCGTTTCGGTCACCTTAGCAATGTGTGTCGTGAAGCCTCTCGTGGACAAACCACTCTATCAAGGTTTGTTCCGCATAATCCTCAAAACCGACCCATGCCTTTTGCTCAAACTTCTCCTCAACTGAGAGCTTGTTTCCATTATGGAGACCCGAATCACTTCCGCAATGCTTGTCCCCGACTCACTTTTGCAAATCAAGCCCAAATCATGCCCGCACTGTAACACCCCCATCTCTATATAATATAATATAATAAGGAGGTGCTACCAGTTGGGTTATTAAAAAATTCTGAGATTTTAAAACACAGTGGAATTATATATATATTTTGTATTAAAAACTACTTATACAACCAATTCGTTACAAACATTAACCGACATATTACAAGTTTTACACAATTCATAAAATTCCCAAAACCCAACACCATTGCCAGTATCATACACCAGAACCGGAATTTAACCCGGTGGGGCACCTCCACGAACATCTCTATTATTACCTGGCATGCATAAGAAAATAAAACACTAAGTCAGATAAACTGGTGAGTTCTAACATGTACCACATTTCAACAATAACAATTTATCAACTGTTACAAAATCAAATAATTCACAAATATTAATTGGTCCATTTATTTGTCCTGACATTCAATTCGAGGACAACCCTATACGATATGCATATCTAATACTCGCAAGGTAGTTATGGACCTTTTTATCAACTTAATTGGTGGGTCAGAACTCCACCTCGCGCTGACGGATCAAAACTCCGTCTATAATTGGTGGGTCAAAACTCCACCTCGCGCGGACGGGGCAAAACCCTGTCTATAACTGGCATTGACGGGTCAAAACTCCGTCTATAATTGGTGGGTCAAAAATACACCTCGCCATTCACCACAATTTACCAATTTCAAACTCTTATTCACATCTTTATTTATTTACACGCATGCTAGTGCCCGGTTTTGTCAAACAATATTCACATTAAAAAGGGCAATTAGAACTCACCTTAATGTTTTCAGCAAATGTTTACCAATCCAATACACTAGGGCAGCTAAAACTTTCCTCCTCAATGCAAATCTAAAACTATAACCCTAACTTAGTCAAATCAATTCCTAGCAGATCACTTTATGCGATTGAGGCTATACGACTGGACTCATTCGTACGACTGAACATGCAACTGAGCTTAGTCATACGAATGAACCATACGACAGGGGTGCGATGAGCTATAACAGGGCTTGTGCAAATGAACTCCATTCGTGTGATTGGCTCATGAGACTGAGCTTCAGTCGCACGATTGAGCAACGCGATTGGCTCATTCGCACGAATGGGTCATGCGACTGGGCTCATTCGCCTGTAACGGATCTGCAGCTGTGTTCTTAACATTTTTGATCCAAAACTCGAGTTTTAACCATTCAGATCATGCCATATTCAAAACAGAACATGTACACATCATTTACAACAGCTTTGGGTCCTTATCTTATCAAAATTTCACAAAGAGTAAGATCCGAATTCTCGGCTTTTCAGCTTACCGAAAAATTGAGTCAAAACTCAAATTTAAACATGTTTTTGGATCAATTTCAACCATATACACAGCTTAATGCATTCAAAGATCGATCCGTGCCAAGCGAAACTTACCGAAACGGAGCCGAAATTGTTGATTAATTAAGGGTTCGAAGGTTGCTCAAGTTCAGGAAGGTGTACTGAATGTGTATGTGTTTGGTATGTGTGTGTGCTTATCTCTTCTGCACACATATACCAATATATTCACTATTTTAGTGTTAACCGCCTTAGGCGACTGGAGGAGTGGCGAATGGAGGTCAGGCGACTGAGATATGCGACTGGGGCCCATACGCCTGTCAATCGTGCGATTGAGCCTCATACGTACGTAAGGCGTGCGACTGAGATTCATTCGCATGTATGTCATGCGACTGAACACTACTATTAATAATTAAACGAATATTAAATTTTGCGGATGTTACAAGTCTACCCACCTTATTTAGGGTTTCGTTCTCGAAACCTGGTTAAAACAAATAGGGGTAGTTTCGCCTCATCTCTTCTTCTGGTTCCCAAGTTGACTCAGATCCTTGGCGATATGCCCACTGCACCCTGACTAAACTAATGCTCTTATTTCTATGTTTCTTCTCTTTATGATCTAAAATGGCCACTGGTTGTTCAACGTAATTGAGCCTCTCATCAACTTCAATATAATCTAAGGGTACATACTGTGTTTTATCAGCTAAGTACTTTCGTTACTGAGAGACATGAAAGATTGGATGAATAGCACTTAATTCTTCTGGTAAGTCCAATTTATATGCTACATATCCTACTTTTTCCATTATTCGGAAAGGTCCAATAAAACGTGGACTTAGTTTGCCCCTCTTTCTAAATCGAATGATGCCCTTCCATGGAGAAACTTTTAACAAAACAAAATCCCCAATCTTGAACTCTATTAATTTCCTTCTAGGATCTGCATATGATTTATGTCTGCTTTTTGCCTCTCTAATATGATTTTTGACTATTTCCAACTTTGACATTGTTTCCTCAATTATTTCACTATTCCCTAATTCACGTTGCTCCATATCTCCCCAATAAAGTGGAGTTCTGCATTTCCTTCCATACAACATCTCAAACAGAGACATTTTAAGGGTAGCTTGATAACTATTGTTGTGAGCAAATTCGGCTAAAGGAAGATGACTATCCCAGCTACCCCCAAAATCAATATTGCATGCCCGTAGCATATCTTCTAATGTCTGAATAGTTCTTTCACTTTGGCCATCTGTCTGAGGGTGATAGGCTGTACTAAAGTAAAGTTTAGTCCCCATTGCTTCATGAAACTTCCTCCAATACCTAGAGGTAAACCTGGCGTCTCTATCAGTCATGATACTTTTTGGGACTCCATGCAATCTAACTATCTCTTTGGTAAAGATATCAGCTAGCCTTTCCACCGAATACGTTTCCCGTATAGGTAAAAATAAAGCACTCTTGGTTAGTTGGTCTACCACTACCCAGATAGTATCATAACCTTTTGGTGTACGAGGTAGTTTAGTTATAAAATCCATGGTCAGATCGTCCCACTTCCAGGCTGGAATAGCTAAGGGTTGCAATAATCCATATGGTTTCTAATGTTCAGCTTTCACTTGGGCAGACGTCAGACATCTATTTACATATTGCATTACATTAAATTTAATTCCTGGCCACCAATAATCATGCTTCAAATCTTGATATATTTTAGTCATGCCTGGGTGAATGGAATACCTGGATTTGTGAGCTTTATCAAGTACCATATCACGTAATGCCAACGGAACCCACATCCGACCATACCTGATTTTAACACTGTAACTATTTTCTTCTAAATATCTTTCTTGACCAACCATTCTTTCTTTCTTAATATTTTCTTCCTTTAACGCTTCCAATTGGGCTTCTTTCAGTTGTTGCATAAAATCAGGAGTAATTACAAGTTTATACGCCTTAACCTTGATTGGTTCATACTTCTCCTTTCTACTTAATGCATCAGCGACCACATTTGCTTTTCCGGGGTGATACAGAATTTCATAATCATAATCTTTAATTAATTCTAACCATCGCCTTTGTCTCATATTCAGATCTTTCTGCTCAAAGAATATTTCAGGCTTTTATGATCGGTGAAAATGGTACATTTTGCTCCATATAAGTAATGTCGCCATATCTTAAGAGCAAAAACTACAGCAGCTAATTCTAAATCATGGGTTGGGTAATTAACTTCATAGGTCTTCAATTGTTTAGAAGCATAAGCAATAACTCTCCCATGTTGCATCAAAACACACCCCAGTCCCTGATATGATGCATCAGAATATATTACTAAATCATTTGTACCTTCTGGTATTGCCAATATTGGGGCTTGTGCCAATCGATTCTTTAGTTCCTGAAAGGAAACTTCTTGTTCTTTATTCCATTCATAAACACTTTTTCGAGTTAATTTGGTCAATGGGGAAGCGATCTTTGCAAAATCTTGAATGAACCTCCTATAGTATCCCGCTAATCCTAAGAAACTACGAATTTCTAAAGGATTTTTAGGAATTTCCCAATTCATTACAACTTCAATCTTGGCAGGGTCTACCAATATTCCATCTGCATTCACCACATGGCCTAAAAATTGCACTTCCCTTAACCAAAAATCATATTTCGAGAATTTTGCATACAACTTGTTGTTTCTTAAAGTTTCCAATAGTTCTCGAATGTGATAAGCATGATCTCCTTCGTTCTTAGAATAGACCAGAATATCATCTATAACACAATTACCGATTTATCCAGCATCGGTCTACATACTCCGTTCATCAAATCCATGAATGCAGTAGGAGCATTTGTTAATCCGAACGACATCACCAAAAATTCATAATGCCCATATCGTGTACGAAAAACTGTCTTTGGTATGTCCTCTTCTTTCACCTTTAATTGTTGGTATCCGGATCTAAGATCTATCTTTGAGAACCAATTAGCACCTTGGAAGTTGATTAAACAAATCGTCTATACGGGGTAATGGATATTTACTCTTGACAGTTAGTTTGTTTAGCTCTCAATAATCTATGCACACCCTCAAACTGCCATCTTTCTTCTTTACAAATAGAACTGGAGCACCCCACGACGAAGAGCTTGGTCGAATAAAACCCTTGTCTAATAATTCCTGCAATTGCTTCAGAAGTTCCTTCAGCTCAGCCGGTGCAAGTCTATAAGGGGTTTTAGCGACAAGTTTTGCCTCAGGTACTAAGTCAATTCTAAACTTAATTTCTCTATCAGGAGGTATACCTGGTAGATCCTCAGGAAATACATCGGGGAAGTCACAAACTACTGGAACATTTTCTAATTTCCTCGTCTCCTTAGCAGTATCAACTACATACGCCAAGAATGATTCACAACCGCTACTCAATAATTTCTCAGCCTTAATCATAGATATAACTCTCACTACACTATCGTGATCGTCACCAAATTTTTTTACCGAATTACCTTCTGGCGCTCGTAATACAATCATCTTTCTTTTGCATATTATCTGAGCCTCAACATAGATAATCAGTCCATCCCCAATACTACATCAAAACCTCCTAACTTCATCATATGCAATCTAGCAGGAAATTTTACACCTTCCAATTTAACAAAGCGATCGTCTATAACTTCACTAACAGTTATGAATTCATTAGAGGCAGTTTCTACTGAAAAAGCAACATCTAGCTTTGATGGTCTAACTTTTATTAAAGCATGAAATTTTATCGATATAAAACTTCTATTAGCTCCCGAGTCAAATAAATTCTAGCAGACACATCATTAACAAGAAACGTACCCGACACAACATCCGGTAATGCTTTAGCCTCATTTGTCGTCATTGTAAAAGCTCTCCCCGCAGTACCACTACTACCACTCATACTGATTTTACTCTGTCATCCCACGGAACGAACAGGAACTGGTCCATGTCTAGGATTTGGACGCTCAGATCTCATATGCCCCATCTCACCACATTCATGTCACTGAATTTCTGGACACCTAGAAACAAAGTGTCCAGGTTTTCCGCATTTATGGCATGCTGGGTGATTTAATTTACATTCTCCCCTATGAAATCTTCCACATCTATTACATCGAGGAGGGGGACCTACAAAACCCCTAGCATTAAACTTTCTCTTCTGCGGACCACTCTGTCCATACATAGGCCTAGAACTTAGTGAAGTTTCCCGACGGCTAACCACCTCCTCTTTCACCATAGGTTTCTCGGATTCAACGACTTCCTCATACATGTCCGCAGCCAAATTCACCGTGGCGTGGTAAGTAGAAGGAGAATTGGACTTTACCAGCATTCTAACTTTAGGGGGTAATCCCTGGATATACCTAGCAATCCTCTTCGCCTCAGGAGTTACCAAATGAGGTACCAAACGAGCCATTTCTTCAAATATGGAAGTATACTCTTTATGATTTAAACTGCCTGCTTGAAACTGTAAAAACTTAATCTCAATCCTGTCCATCTCGCCTTTTGGACAAAACTTTTCTGTCACCAGTGCTTTAAAAGCTTCCCACGTCATCTGACCCACGGCGGTCTCACCCATGGCCTGTTCTATGGTATCCCACCAATACAAGGCTTCTGCTTGAAATGAATGCACTGCAAAGCCTACTTTCTGGTCCTCCTTGCATCTACTAAGTTTAAACGCTGCTTCCATCTCCCGTAACCACTTATAAGTTACTACTACATCTTTTTGGCCTTCAAACTTAGGTGGGTCACATTCTTTAAAATGCTTATATGACACTGGTTTCTCCACTACCGGCTCAACAATCACAGGTAGAGGAATTGGTTGGGAAGATGGTTCACCACCTTTCCTAAGGTCACTCAACATCTCAGGTAAGGTGGTACGCAACACTCGGGTGATTTCATCACCTATAGTAGCCTTAAGTTCATCACCTATAGTAGCCTTAAGTTCATCCCCGAGATTCTAGCTTCAGGTCTAGAGTTGAAATTACCAGATTCTTCCATCTACGATAAGAAATAAACCATAATCAAATAATGAGTGATATCAGGATGCTGTAAATTGCTCATAACATTGGCCAGGTGTTATCAATTATTTACTTATTCACACCATCCTGCCTTTTCCATTATCCTTTCACAGTTTATTTCTAATTCTATCTAAACTACAGAATCATGTATACACATAATACTAATTTCAAATTATGCAACTACTTTCATTTAACAATTAACTGAAATATCACTAACAATTAAATTCTCATCTACACAATACTTCACCCCACTCTCGGCTATAAATACTGGCAATTCCCACATGTTCAGTTAAAGTTTGAAACAATTAATGTTCAAATCTCTTTAACTATGGCTCTGATACCAACTTGTAACACCCCCATCTCTATATAATATAACATAATAAGGAGGTTGCTACTAGTTAGGTTATTAAAACAATTCTGAGATTTTAAACACAGCGGAATTATATATATATTTTGTATTAAAAACTACTTGTAGAACCAAATTCGTTACAAACATTAACCGACATATTACAAGTTTTACACATTTCATAAAATTACCAAAACCCAACACCATTGCCAGTATCATACACCAGAACCGGAATTTAACCCGGTGGGGCACCTCCACGAACATCTCTATTATTACCTGGCATGCATAAGAAATAAAACACTAAGTCAGATAAACTGGTGAGTTCTAACATGTACCATATTTCAACAATAACAATTTATCAACTGTTACAAAATCAAATAATTCACAAACAATAATTGGTCCATTTATTTGTCCTGACATTCAATTCGAGGACAACCCTATACGATATGCATATCTAATACTCGCAAGGTAGTTATGGACCTTTTTATCAACTCAATTGGTGGGTCAGAACTCCACCTCGCGCTGACGGATCAAAACTCCGTCTATAATTGGTGGGTCAAAACTCCACCTCGCGCGGACGGGGCAAAACCCCATCTATAACTGGCGTTGACGGGTCAAAACTCCGTCTATAATTGGTGGGTCAAAACTCCACCTCGCCATTCACCACAATTTACCACAATTTACCAATTTCAAACTCTTATTCACATCTTTATTTATTTACACGCATGCCAATGCCTAGTTTTGTCAAACAATATTAACACATTAGAAAGGGCAATTAGAACTCACCTTAATGTTTTCAGTAAATGTTTACCAATCCAAATACACTAGGGCAGCTAAAACTTTCCTCCTCAATTCAAATCTAAAACAATAACCCTAACTTAGTCAAATCAATTCCTAGCAGATCACTTTATGCGACTGAGGCTATACGACTAGACGACAGAACATGCGACTGAGCTTAGTCGTACGAATGAACCATATGACAGGGGTGCGAATGAGCTATAACAGGGTTTGTGCGAATTACCTCCATTCGTGTGATTGGCTCATGCGACTGAGCTTCAGTCGCATGATTGAGCAACGCGATTGGCTCATTCGCACAAATGGGTCATGCGACTGGGCTCATTCGCCTGTAACGGATCTGCAGCTGTGTTCTTGACGTTTTTGATCCAAAACATAGGTTTTAACCATTCAGATCATGCCATATTCAAAACAGAACATGTACACATCATTTACAACAGCTTTGGGTCCTTATTTTATCAAAATTTCACAAAGAGTAAGATCCGAATTCTCGGCTTTTCAGCTTACCAAAAATTGAGTCAAAACTCAAATTTAAACATGTTTTTGGATCAATTTCAACCATATACACAGCTTAATGCATTCAAAGATCGATTCGTGCCAAGCAAAACTTACCGAAACGGAGCTGAAATCGTTGATTAATTAAGGGTTCGAAGGTTGCTCAAGTTCAGGAAGGTGTACAGAATGTGTATGTGTTTGGTATGTGTGTGTGCTTATCTCTTCTGCACACATATACCAATATATTCACTATTTTAGTGTTAACCGCCTTAGGCGACTGGAGGAGAGGCGAATGGAGGCCAGGCGACTGAGATATGCGACTGGGGCCCATACGCCTGTCAATCGTGCGATTGAGCCTCATACGTACGTAAGGCGTGCGACTGAGATTCATTCGCATGTATGTCATGCGACTGAACACTACTCTTAACAATTAAACGAATATTAAATTTTGCGGATGTTACACTCACCTTACTACACAACTCAAGCCTACCAATTGCAAACTTACCAACCTCAAGTCCCGCAACTCATTGCTCCTCCTGTTCAACCGCTCCAAGCAATTCAAGCTCTTCCTCCCCCTCCTTCGCAAGCTCCACAAATCACCCACGGCAACCAAGGGTGTGCTTTTATGATGAATGTCAACCAAGCGCAAGTTGCCAACGATGTGGTGAACGGTACGTTTTTAGTTAATGAGCATTTTGCTTCAATTTTATTCGATACTGGAGCTGATAGGAGTTTTATTTCATTTAAATTTGAATCAACCCTTACCGTACCCCGTACTAAACTCTCTCGGCCTTTTTCTGTCGAAGTCGCCAATGGTAGCTCAATCACTATCGATTCGGTCATCCGCGATTGCATCCTCAATCTTTGTAAGCGTAAATTCTCAATCGACCTCATCCCGATGCAAATGGGAAGTTTTGACATGATAGTAGGCATGGATTAGTTATCCTTGCATTGTACCGAAGTTGTTTGCTATGACAAGTTTATTTGAATTCCACTCGCCAACGGTAAAACTCTCAAAATCTTTGGCAAAACGTCTCCCAAAAAGCTCAACCTCATGTCATGTTCTCAATCTCAAAAGTACGTGCACTAAAAGTATGATCCATTCCTAGCTCAAGCGGTGGCAAAAGACCCCGAAGAAAGAAAAATTCAAGACATTCCCATTGTTTATGATTTTCCTGATGCTTTTCCCGATGACGTCTCTGGTCTTCAACCTATCCGTCCCGTCGAATCCGAATCGACCTTGTGCGTGGAGCAACTCCCGTAGCCAAGGCTCCCTATTGTTTAGCTCCTTCAGAAATGCAAGAATTGTCAAACCAACTCCAAGAACTCTCCGATAAGGGTTTTATCCGTCCAAGCTCATCTCCTTGGGGTGCACCCGTTCTCTTCGTGAAAAAGAAAGATGGCTGGTTTCGCATGTGTATCGACTACCGTGAGCTCAATAAACTCACCATAAAAAAATGTTACCCTTTGCCTCGAATCGAAGACCTCTTCGATCAACTCCAAGGTGCAACTTGCTTCTCCAAAATCGATATTCGATCGGGTTATCATCAATTGCGTGTTCATGAAGATGACATTCCCAAAACTGCTTTTCGTACGCGGTATGGACATTACGAGTTCATGGTTATGCCATTTGGATTAACCAATGCACCCGCGGTATTCATGGACCTCATGAACCGCGTTTGCAAGCCATTTTTGGATAAATTCTTTATTGTCTTTATTGACGACATCCTCATCTTTTCTAAAACCGAGGCCGAGTATGAGCATCATTTACGTTTCATTCTCGATCTCCTAAGAAAAAACAACTTTATGCCAAATTTTCGAAATGTGAATTTTGGCTAAAGGAAGTTCAATTTTTGGGTCACATCGTTAACGATAAAGGTATTCATGTTGATCCCGCTAAAATTGAGGCCGTAAAAGATTGGAAGACTCCATCCACACCTACTGAAGTTTGATCCTTCCTTGGTTTAGCCAGGTATTATCGACGTTTCATTCTAAACTTCTCCAAAATTGCGTTACTCCTCACCGCATTAACTCATAAGGGAAAATCTTACGAATGGGGACCGAAACAAGAATAAGCTTTCCAAACTCTAAAGCATATGCTTTGCAATGCTCCTATCTTAGCCCTCCCTGAAGGAAATGATGATTTTGTGGTATTTTGCGATGCATCAAACCAAGGTCTCGGTTGCATTCTCATGCAACGAGGTCAAGTTATCGCTTATACCTCAAGACAACTTAAAGTTCATGAGAAAAATTACACAACTCACGATCTCGAACTTGGTGCCGTCGTTTTCGTTTTAAAAATCTGGAGACACTATCTTTATGGTACAAAATGTGTAGTATTCACCTATCATAAAAGTCTTCAACACATTTTCGACCAAAAAGATCTCAACATGAGACAACGGTGATGGGCCGAACTACTTAGTGACTACGATTGCGAAATTCGCTACCATCCCGGTAAAGCGAATGTTGTGGCCGATGCCCTTAGTCAAAAGTTAATGTCAAATCCATTCTGCTTCATAGCATTATCATCCAAACCGATCTTCAAAACCGCATCTATCGAGCCCAATGCACCTCCGTTGATGAAGGTAACATGTATGACGAAATGTCGTGTGGAGCCGAACTTCAACTCGAAACCAAACCTGATGGCTTACTTTACTTTCTCAATCGTTTATGGGTTCTCAATCGTGACGAACTTCGTACATTCATTCTTGACGAGGCTCATAATTCACGTTATTCTGTGCATCCCGGTGCGGATAAAATGTACTTTGATCTTTGTTCCATTATTGGTGGCTCGGTATGAAAAAGGATGTGGCACTTTACGTTTCAAAATGTCTTACATGCTCAAAGGTTAAAGCCGAGCATAAAAAACTTTCGGTTTACTCGAGCAACCCCGATTCCTGTTTGGAAATGGGAAGACATTGCCATGGATTTCATCACTAAGCTCCCAAATACCCGTAACCAAAATGATAGTATTTGGGTAATCATCGATCGATTGACCAAATCGGCTCACTTCATTCCAATCCGAGAAAAGTACTCCTTGGAACAACTAGCTCAAATCTATGTCTGAGAAATCGTGTGCCGCCATGGTATAACAGTGACCATCATCTCTGATCGTGATGCTCGTTTCACGTCTCATTTTTGGAAATCGCTTCAAAATGCTTTGGGAACTCGTCTTGATCTTAGTACCGCTTATCACCCTCAAACCGATGGCCAATCCGAGCATACAATCCAAACCCTTGAGGATATGCTTCGATCATGCGTACTCGACTTTGATGGAAATTGGGACTCTCATATTCCGCTTATTGAGTTCTCATACAATAATAGTTTTCATTCTAGCATTGGTATGGCTCCGTTTGAAGCTCTCTATGGTCGTAAGTGTCGTTCTCCAATTTGTTGGAACGAGATTGGTGAAACTCAAATTACCGGTCCTGAGATGGTTCAAGACACTACCGACCGTATCGATCAAATCCGCAAGAATCTACTCGCCGCTAGAAGTCGTCAAAAGAGTTATGCCGATAAACGACGAAAGCCTCTAGAATTCCACGTCGACGACCTTGTCCTTCTCAAAGTATCTCCTTGGAAGGGGTAGTCCATTGTGGAAAGAAAGGAAAACTAGCTCCTCGTTTCGTAGGCCCATTCAAGATCCTCGAAAGGATTGGAAAAGTGGCTTATAGACTCGATTTACCAAAAGAACTTTCCGGTGTTCATCCTACCTTTCATGTCTCAAACCTCAAGAAATGCTTAGCCGAGGGAAATCTCCATATACAACTCAACGAAGTACATATCGATGAGACAATGCAATTTGTTGAAAGACCCGTAGAAATTATGGATCGCAACGAGAAACGAACCAAACGAAGCCGTATTCCGTTAGTGAAAGTTCGTTGGGAATCAAGACGTGGGGTCGAATTTACTTGGGAAAGAGAAGATGCCATGAATGAAAAGTATCCGCACCTCTTCGTCACAGCCTCTTCCTAATTTCGGGACGAAATTTCCAAAAGTAGGGAATACTGTGACATTTGTCATTTTCGAGTAGCTTTGTATTTGTTATTCTGTATTATAAACCCGACCCGTTTTGTTCTTCCGATCTTTGGATATTAATAAAATGATGGATTTTATATTATAATCATATTTCATACTTGTCGTGGCGTGGCCCACAGTTTGTTTTAGCAAAATCAGTTTTTTAACGTTTTCGGTTCGTTTAAGCTCGTTTAAGGCCCGGACTCGTATTTTAACCATCCAGATCAACCAAGATTTAACCCATAATTATTCTAGAACCCTCCAAACATGTTTTTATACCTGGTCATAATTTATTTTAATCAAAATTAATTTTAAATAAAAGAATCAAAGTGCACCCTTTTACCCACCGGACAAACGCATTACCCATTCCCTCAAACCCTAATCCTTCCCTATAAATACCACTCATTCTCAACCATTTCACCTGCACATTTTCATCTTCTTCATCTAAATTTTTGATCTTGCAAGTTGTTCTAGCTAGTTTTGCTTAAGTTTGACTTTAAAAAGTCAACGGAATCGAATCTTGCATTTCAAATCATTTCGGGTATGTGTTTTTGGATATTTTCAGTTGTTCTAAGTTATTTTATGTTGAAAAAATCATTTTCATCTTTATTTAAGGCTTGTGGGCATTCAAACACATATTTATGCATTTTAGACCCGTTTGGGTCGTTTTCTGGAAGATTACTCGCTTAACTTTCATGTTTGAGTTTAGATCTAGAACTTTTATCTTATTTTTATTTCTATGGTTTTGGACATGTGGTAACCATCCTCGGGTTCATACCGAGTCAAGGACCGAACCAAACCGAACGCTCGTTTAAGCACTTTAAATAACTTTTAAGCAACCATGTTACATCAAACACTTTAGATCTGAGTTTTTATTTATATTTTAGTTATTATATGATTGATATGGAGGTGTAGAACAAATCTTGGCTTGAACCCAAGTTTCGGGTAAAAACCGAGTAAAACCGAACACCCGTTTTAACGAGTTAGTCAATGTTCAAACCACCAAAAGTTCAACCTATCTTTTAGTTATTTTTTTACTTTATATTACTCATATTACTTAAGATTTTTGAAGTGTAGAACAAATCTTGGCTTGAACCCAAGTTTCGGGTAAAAACCGAGTAAAAGTCGAACTTCTCGTCTTAACGAGCTAGTCACCGTTCAAACCACCAAAAATCTTTCCTAACTTTTTTTACTTATGTTTCACTTTATATTACTTATATTTCTAAGATTATGGTATGACGGAACCAAACTTGATTTTATACTAAGATCAGGTTTATCGAATTTTTTTTATTATTAAAGTCTCAAAATCAGGTTTAAGAGAGTGTAGGTCGGATCTTGATGCTTACATTAGTGGGATCGTGCACACTAGCACTAAACCAACTCCCCTATGTAAAACTTAACAAATGTTGAGTAAAACTAAACATCAAGGACCCGGTTTCTTGTAAAACTCATTTCATCCTTACGTTATTTAAACACACTTTGTAAAATATAACTAAAACTCCCGAAAACCCAAGCCTTATTTTTATGAACTTTTATATCATTTATATTTCATCTTCAAGACTCAATACTTACTCAAGATCTTTCAATCTAGGACACGCATGTTAAACCATCAGGCTCGCTTACTTGAGTGTTTATTCTGAGTTTATTCATCAACGCCACTTTTCTTTTTCCATGTGAGTAATTTCATCCCCGTTTTCTCTTCTATACTTTGGGGGTAGCAAGCATACTTACTCAACCAAAAATGATTTAACACTTAGATTCTCAACCCACAACCTCTAGGTTATGTGTACTTAGAATAATTGTCCAATTGTATGTTATATACCTCATATGATTAATTGATACATGTTTAATGCTTTTGATCGGTTAGCCTCATCCTCATCCTCAATAAGTATGATCATACGCTACTCCTTGTAATATGGTAGTTTTATCTATTAGAAAGGAGCCTCATTTACTTATGATTTATGTATCTCAATTGTCGCTTTTATTTACGGTTTCACATATTTGAGTTGTGGATTTTTGCCTTATATTATATTTATAAAATCATGGAATTGCTCACCAACACACATGTTGACAAAATATTTTATGCAATGCTACAGGTGTGATTGTCGGTTGATTGAAGATTTAAAGACGTTACTATATTTTGGACCGTTAGGTTATTAGTTAAAAACTATTTATTTTCTTGTATTTGTAAGAACATGTTGTGAAATGAATGAGTTGATTAAATATTGTTACTTTAATAGTGTCGTGTGCATTTGAACAATCATAGTCGCGCCCCGGCATGTTCCGCCGCTTTGGTCGGGGTGTGACAGGGATCTTGCTGCACTTTAGGGTTTTGACTTCTCGATCCATGATCTCCACTGGTTCTTCAATGAAACGAAGCTGTTCATCGATTTCCAGTTCCTCCAATGGAACGAAAAGTGATTCATCGGCAAGACACTTCCTTAGATTCGATACGTGAAACACATTGTTTATTTCACTGAGCTCTTCAGGTAAATTTAGTTTATAGGCTACTGTGCCAACCCGTTTGATCATCTCAAACAGTCCAACGTATCTAGGGCTTAGTTTCTCACGCTTCCCAAAGCGTCTTACACCTTTTCACGATGGGACTTTTAAGAGTACTTTGTCACCAATCTGAAACTTCAATGGCTTACGACGTTTATCAGCGTAACTCTTTTATCGATCATGTGCCGCTGTCATACGGTTACGAATTTGCACGATCTTCTTAGTCGTTTCGTGCAAAAGTTCAGGTCCTGTAAGCTGGCTCTCTCCAACTTCCGCCCAATAAATAGGTGATCGGCACTTACGTCCATACAGTGCCTCAAATGGCGCAGCCTTGATCGAGGTGTGATAACTGTTATTATAGGAGAACTCAACCAATGGTAAATGAGTTTCCCAGCTGCTGCCAAAATCGATCACACAGACACGCAACATGTCTTCCAGTGTCTGGATTGTACGCTCGCTTTGACCATCGGTCTGCGGGTGATATGCAGTACTCATATCCAGCCGCGTTCCCAATGATCGTTGTAATGATTGCCAGAAGTGAGAAGTGAACCGAGCGTCACTGGAATTTCCAGTTGCTGAAGTAAGTCGGATGGTCTCTGGTATTCCACTTTAACTTTAGAACAAGTTAGGCATCTGCTAACGTATGTGACTATCTCAGCTTTCATGTTTGGCCACCGGTAAAACTCCTTAAGATCCTGATACATCTTGTCTGAACCTGGATGAATCGAGTAACGTGACTTATGAGCTTCATCCATTTCCATCTCTCGCAGATTCTTGTTCAGTGGTATCTAGATCCGTCCTATGAAATAACGGATTCCATCAGCTTTAATCTCCAACTGTTTCTCCATACCTCGCAGGGATTCTGCTTTCAGATTCTCAGTTTTCAGGGCCTCAGATTGAGCAGCTTTGATTTGCACTGGCAGGTCAGAGTGGATAGTCATTTGCAATACGCGCACCCGACGAGGCTTTAGGGTTTCCTTGCGATTAAGGGCATCGGCTACCACATTAGCCTTACCCGGATGATACTTGATCGCACAGTCATAATCATTGAGTAATTCTAACCACCATCGTTGCCGCATATTCAGTTCCTTCTGGTCATATATGTACTGGAGGCTCTTGTGATCTGTATAGATTGTGCACTTGGTTCAGTATAAGTAGTGCCTCCAGATCTTCAAGGCAAACACTACAGCTCCTAGTTCCAGATCGTGTGTTGTGTATCGTGTGTTGTGTAGTTCTTCTCATGCACCTTGAGCTATGTAGATGCATAAGCTATAACTTTTTCACGTTGATCATTACACACCCCAAACCTTGAATGGATGCATCACAGTAAACAACCAAGTCATTAGTTCCTTCCGGTAGGGCTAGGATCGGTGTGCTGCGGAGTTTGTAAAGCGCCTGAAACGCTGTTTCCTCTTTGCTACCCCACTTGTAAATGGTTCCCTTATGAGTCAGGGCAGTCAAATGTTATGCCAATTTGGAGAATCCCTCGATAAATCATCTGTAATGGCCTGCCAAACCAAGGAATTGTCACACCTCGGTAGGCGTCTTCGGTGCCGGCCAATCCTTGATTGCTTAAATTTTTAAAGGATCTACATGTACACATTATTCGTTCACCACATGCCCAAGGAATAGCACTTCACGCATCCATAAGTCGCATTTCAAGAACTTTGCATAAAGGTGTTCATTCCTCAACAAATCTAGAATGGTTCTCAAGTGTTCCTCATGATCCTCCTTATTCTGAGAGTAGATTAGTATGTCATCAATGAAGATAATGACAAACTTATCCAAATAAGGCTTGCAGACACAATTCATGAGGTCCACGAAAACTGCTGGGGCATTGGTCTGTCCAAAAGGCAGTACAATGAATTCGTAGTGCCCATAGTGAGTCCGGAATGCCGTCTTCGAGATGTCTTCCTCTCGAACCCTCAACTGATGATAACCCGATCTCAAATCAATCTTGTAATAGTAGCTTGATCCTTGCAATTGGTCGAACAAGTCATCAATACGCAGGAGTGGATATCTGTTCAACTCCCGCTAGTCAATACACATCCTGAAAGTTCCATCTTCTCTTTAACGAAAAGCACTGGAGCTCCCCAGGGTGAAGAGCTGGGACGTATGAATCTGTTTTCTAACAATTCCTTCAATTGCTTAGACAACTCTTGTAGTTCGTTCGGTGCTAGACGGTACGGCACCCGAGCGATCAGAGCTGCTCTAGGTGCTAACTCAATTTGAAATGCTAGCTGCCTATGTGAAGGAAGGCCAGGTAGGTCTTCGGGGAATACCTCGAGAAAGTCTCTGACAACTGGAATATCTTCGATATGCTTTTCACCCACCCTCGTTTCAGTAACAAGTGCCAACAACGCAAAGTGTCATTTCCTGAGATATTTCTGAGCCTTTAGATATGAAATGATGCCGACCACAGCCCCAACCTTATCACCTTCAACTGTAAGGATCTCATCACCCGAAATGGGTAACTTGATCAGCTTCTCCTTAAAAATGTTCTCGGCATTGTTCTTGGATAACCAATCCATTCCGACTACTACATCAAAGCTACCGAGTGTTACAGGAACAAGGTCTATGTGGAAGGTGTGACCAGACAAACCAAGCTTACAGTTTCTAAACACTTGAGTTGTCGTTATCGTCCTACCATCAGTTATTTCTATGGCATACTCAGAATTTAAGTCAGTAGGTACCATCCCTAGTAATTTACTAAACTTAATGGACACATAACTCTTATCAGCACCAGAGTCAAATAGAACAAAGGCATAACATCCATTAATAGTGAATATGACAGATACTACAGTAGGGTCATTTCGAGCCTCACCTGAGCCCATGATGAAAGCTCTGCCTCTAGCACCACCACCACCATTGTTGTTGTTGTCTTTTGGCTTATCAGCAGCACCACTATTACCATTTCTTTTTAGTTTCGGACATTCTCTCTTAAAGTGACCAGGTTGACCACATTCATAACACCCAGTCTGATTGTAGTTCTACTATTGCTGAGGTTCTTTTCCTAAGAGATTCACCCTGCAATTTTTAGCAACATGCCTAAACTTTCCGCACCTCTTGCAAGTGTTCCTTGTGCACTGCCCAGTATGATGTAACTTACATTTGTTGCACTTTAGGAGATTTCCCATGATAACCACCAGAATTGCTCGTATGTCATGAGAAGGTTGTGATTGGTTGAACTTCTTGTGTTGTTGTTGCTGATGAGTGGAGGATGATGATTGCTTCCCACTGGCAGAAGGTTCCCATTTCCTCTTGTTGTCATTAGAACTAGATACAGCACCTCGCGGGGGAAGCTTGCCCTGCGCGACGGCCTGATCCGTCAACTTGTATGCCAGTCAGATAGTCTCCTGAATGGTAGCTGGTCTAGCAGTGGTGACCATGCTCTGTATTTCCAGTACTAGCCCATCGGTGTACCTCTCAACCCGTTTGTAAGCCGGGTTGATCATAGCAGGAGATAGAGTAGCCAACTCGTGAGAACGAGTTATGTAGGATTCAATTTTAGAATCTACCATCTTCAGGTTCCAAAATTTAGTTTCCAGTTTTTGCACTTCATATCTAGAACAATATTCCTCTTTCAGCAGATTCTTGAAGTCTTCCCATGTCTTGGCATTTACAGTTTCGACGCCCAACATCTGGACTTAAGTGTTCCACCAGCTCAGTGCGGCACCGTCCATCGTACCAGCAACATACTTCACCCTATTCTCAGCAGGACAGTTACAAATCTCAAACACTGACTCTAGCTTTTCAAACCAACGAAGCAGTCCTACTGCTCTCTCAGTTCCCTTGAATGGGTTGGGCTTACAGTCCATAAAGGACTTGTATGTGCAAGCCGGTTGTCCTGAAATTGGGTTGAGTATAATGATTAGATATTTGAAATTGAGATTAGGTCATGGAAAGCTATCATGCGGATCTGGATAAGGGGTAAGAAAACCTTTACTTACCAATAGGGTTCTGTTATGGAGGGTGTTGGCTTGCCAATGCTACGGTGACATTTTGATTGATTAGCGCCACCAATTCTGCAGGTGTTATGGTAATGTTACCTCCGCCACGTCTACGGCCTCTTCCAAACATTCTTTAAAAATTACAACATACATAAATAAGTAAATATTCAACATATTTAACTTTATTCAAGTATAATCAATTAAAGAATTTAGCACACACACAACTAATAAGTTCAAATAATAATTTCTGGTAAAATAAATTATAAGTATGTCTACAATAAATCAAACCAAATACTAAAATCCAAAACATCAGTCGTATGGGAACAACCCTTCCCATATTGGTATGAAAAGAAAGAAAGTCCAAGAAATAAAGAAGTAGACAAACTAAAGAATCAGTTTGAATTAGAGGGACTAGGGCTAATGTCATGATATGAATTTCACTAAGGCTCTGGGTAGATGAGAACTTTCATACGAGTAAAAATGAAGGATTGTTTCCATATTAATATTGAAGTTTTATGAGAAGCGAGACTCTCATGTCTCGAAGTGTAGAAATGGAAATTTGTACTGACTATGACCGTTGTCACCTGATAGAGTTTGCCAGACTTCTCATGCACGACAGATTATAATTACGTGTGCACCCGTAATGGTAATTTGCTTTGCATGGTCACCCCTGCTTCCTCCTATCTGATCTAACATCCCTTGTCAAGTACAGAGTGTTATCAACGATAGAAGCATCAAAGATATTATCATTAAACCAAGGGTCAATTAACCAAGGTTGTACGAAGGGATCAGTAAGAAAAACATTCACTTAGGCAAGAAACCGTTGATGTACTCAGGTTAGCTGGTTAAGATAGTATTATCGTAAGTAAGCTTTGATAGGTTGTTTCGTAATATCTATGGTAGCCACCAGTACAACTATTGACTGCTCCACAAGGCTGAGAAGTGGCAAGGTAGGTAAAGAAAGCTTGCCTGACGCAACTCTCGTCCGCGAAACGCATTCAGCAGGAGGCAGGGCATGCTCTTAATAAACCATCCAATTTAGGTACCAATGATACTGTATCCAATTCTGAGGGGTATAATGTAAAAAGTAAGGTATAGGTAATCCGTAAGTAACCTTCTCGTGACTCACAGTAACTCGGATTCACTCGCGCTAATGAACATGGCGGTAACGATAGGGGGATCAGGACGAACTGGCCTTTTCCCTTAGACTTAGCATAAGAAGATGAGGACACCATCCATGTAGTTGGAAGCTCACAGGAATACGCCAAGAAAACAGTTCTAAAGTAAGCAAAGCAAACAAGTATAACTTAATATTCTACGTGTGTGTAACTAATGCTAATCCAACTAAAGTCTAAAATGCAATGCAAATGAGATGCAAAAATTCATTTTAGTTTGCTATAACTAATGCTCTGATACCAATCTGTCACACCCTTAATTTTCACAAACGAGGTTTTACCGTTAAGCGTGTGATATAACCAGGATCTCACATAAGCATCAGTTACACCAAACTTGATAAATTACCAAAACATATAAGTTGCTTAATAATACTTAAACAAACCAATTTTGTTTAAGTATTACGGAAGCAAAATCAGAAAAACATTTAACGACTGTTTAAACTGCGCAAACACGCGCCCAAACCAAGTTAAGTAAATGTAAATGTAATTAAATCATGAAATCAGTTTAAAAGTAAATGCAGAATGATATGTAGTGGATGCAGTGCTCCTAAACGTGCAACATCAACGACCTGAGAGAAAACATGCTAAGATCAGTACAAAGACTGGTAAGTTCACAGGTATATCAGAAAACAACAATTAACAGTAATGAAATTCCAGATTTAGTAATCAAAGCATATAAGTAGGTAGCTAGCCTACAGAAAGTCACTATGTGTATGAAGTCATGACCGAGCTGACAGTAATAATAATAATGTATGCCCTGGCTGTGGAATCCTGTAAGGCCCCGTTCCCGGGCACCTTACGGTTGGTCATTCATTGCACATAAAACATTTTAAAACACATATTTACTTTGCAGCGGAATTTAAAACTTTCATTTATAACTAAGAGCATGTCATTTATTACATTACAACATTCTTTTCGTCTCAAAATACAATGACATGTCAAAATATGGATGCCAGCCTCAAAACACTCCCAGTAGCTTATGCATCCATGCCTGCAACTCCTCAGCATCAACCAAAATACCTGCCAACTATTATGCATACAAAATTCAGCGAAGCTGAGTGACTTCTAGTTTTCATAATAAAATACTTTACTTTCGTAAAAACCGTTCTTTACTTTCTTTCAAATCATACTATACTTTCGTACATGCTCACACATCATACGTACACATAATATCATTATCATCTTTCATTGCGTTCATGAAATTTTCATTCGTCCATCGTACTTCTTTATCATTCATTTCTTATCTAGATCCCGTCGGGCTTTACCCTCTTCATGGCACACAGCCATGATTACTGAGGTCAAATGCCAAGGATCCCGTTTCGTTCTTATTATGATATTTCGTTCGTGAGCATACATCATACATACATACAGATAATAATTATTATTATTATCTTCATTATCGTTCATTCATTCATTCGTTCATTAACTTTCATTACGTTCTTTAACATTCGTTCGGTTCATACTTTCTTTCTTTCATGATTCTCTTCCTTTCATCTAGATCTTGTCTCATGCAATATCCCCGGCTCACGTCTGTGCCGGGATACGCGACAAAGATCCCATCGAGTCAATCACCTGGATTGAACTCCATTCGAGTCTGTTGCAACACAAAGTTGCTCACCTCACTATCTCATCTCGTGCAATTCGCACCAGTGGAGTTGTCACTAAGACCAACTCTCCCTGTGTGTGAGAACTCTCGAGGTTTAGCCAAAATCGCACACCATCTCATGGATTAGCCAAAATCGCACGCTACATAATCCATATGAGGTAGGCCATCATCGCACGCTACATAGCACACAGTAAATACCATATCGCACGTATCGGAGCAGTTACCAAAACTGAACTCCCACTGTGTCTATGTCCCCTTTAGCCAAGATCGCAAGCTATAACATACACACACAGTTGAGCTAACAACTCTCATGAGTTGTGAACCCCCTTTCCTTCTGCTTGCAAGCCATTCTTACTATCGTTCATCTGAATCCTGTCTCCTGCAATACCGTAGTACGCGACAAGGACCTCTTTCGAGTCTATTGCGACACAGAGTCGCTCACCTCATACATTTGCTTGCAAGCCTTTCATCCGTTCATTATCCCATATGTTCGTTCGTTTCGTACTTTATCGTATTCGTTCATTTGTACTTTATCGTTATCTTTCACTTCGTTACATGATACTTTACGTTCATTACTTTATTCATTCATTCATCATATCCCGTAAAGTCATACAATAGGTATTCTAAAACATAGTACGTACTTTTAAAACTCTTTAACGAAGAAAGATAACATATCACCCATATACATGCAAATCATAAACTTCATCACATCATCATGCACACATCAAGCATAGACCATCACATCATAACAGGGCCTATCTCTATATTCTACCACTTAACACCACTTAGAAAATCCTAAGTCCAAAGTGGTTGCATGGGACTTTTCTGAAAGCTTTCTAACACTGCCCAAGCATGGATCTAACATACTAAGGCCCTAAAACATTCTAACATCCACTACTTAGCTATAGTCCAACTCTAAAACATACATACACATATTATTTTCGAACATACAGCTATAAACTCCGACCCTCCGCGGGACAGCGGGGGTTCGGGGGCGGCAGCCCCTGATAGCGGGGTCCTAGGGGCAGCAGCCCCTAGTGGGGTCCAAGGGGCAACGCCCCTGGCTGGGGCCGGGCTGCCAGGTCAGCGCGCCCGAAAATTATTTTGAGCTATTTGAATGTCACATTTTACTTTAAGAAAATGTATTTTCTTGTTAAAACACCTTGAAATCCTTATCTTGAAAACCTTATATTTACTATGCATAATAGCCCCAAAAACATGGAAAAACATTTAAATATGGGGATCTAGAAACTCACCTGTACTTGATGAGTAGCTTCTCAATCAAGCTTTAAAAGAGAGGGTTGCACTACCCCACCTGCAGATAAGTTAACACTCAAATGGGTTAATTTCTGCCTAATTTCGCTGCTAACTTCGCTAAGTGATGAGCATTTTCGCTGATAGCTTCGCCCACAGTTTCGCTAGGCAAACAGCATTTTCGCTGCTAGTTTCGCCAGCAATTTCGCTGGTAGATTCGTTGGTTGTTTCGCTGCCAGTTTCGCCCAACTTTCGTTGGATAACAATGTCTGCAAACTTATTGGCGAAACTATAGTTTCGCTCGGACGAATCTATAAATTCGCTGGATGAAACCTCATAGTTTCGCTGGATGCATCTATAAATTCGCTGGACGAGTGCTTAAATTCGCAGAACGAGCTGAAATTTACGAATCAGCTCATTTTAACCCAAAAATCCAATCTTTTCCACCCAAACCCTTGGGTTATCATCCAGGAACCTAAATCTAAGCTTCTTACATGTTTTATTACCCTAAAACGTGCGTTTTTGGGCGATTCTTGCCACTTTTAAAACCCCAAAAACCCAAACCTGGGTTTTTCACCAAATGGAGCAATTATACTACGTTTCTTACCTTGATTCTTGTTGTTTAGGAGCCCACGAACACCAGCCTTCGATCCTTGACCAACCGAGCCTCGATCCGACACTCAATCAATGGTAAATGAGTGTCCTAGCTACCACCAAAATCGATTACACAAGCCCTGAGCATGTCTTCCAACGTTTGTATCGTTCGTTCACTTTGGCCATCTGTTTGTGGGTGATAGGCTGTGTTAAGATTCAGTTGAGTTCCGAGAGCTGATTGGAGACTTTCCAGAAACGAGAGATGAAGCAACCATCACGATCAGAGATAATATCTAAAGGTACACCATGCCGACTGACTATTTCATTGATGTAAATACGAGCCAATTTCTCGACTCAGTACTCCTTACGAATTGGTATGAAATGAGCCGACTTAGTCAATCAATCAATGATAATCCAGATACTATTGTTTTTGAGAGGAAACATTGGAAATGATGACGAGTTACCATGGTATGTTAGACTTATAATCACAACTTCCAGAATAAAATTTCATGGTAAGGTGATGTCTAGAAATCAAGATAAGACCAACAATGATAAGAAAGGTTATCTGTCGGAATTTAAGAAACCCAAACGTCACCATATGAAACGACCTTAACGCATATCTTGTGAATATGTATTTCTCCTTTGACCAACCATCGGTCTAAGAATAATACGCTATGCGAAGATCTTGGAATGAGTTCACGACGATGGTTAAGAATATTATTAAAACAGAAAATGAATCAATCATTCAAAATAACGATTGATGTTTTAACGTCATACCACGGTATACGAATATTTGAAACAGATACAGGTTAATTTCTCGACCCACTATCTCACATGAGTCAATATGAGATTTTGGTCAATCGGTCTATAATGCACCAATTGTCATCATGACAGTTAAGAGGCACTTAGTGAATGAAAAGTTAAACAGGAGACTCACGGGAACACGGAGGTTAGGTTTTGTCATATGTGAAGGTAAGACACTTGGACACATACCAAGTTACGTCTTTTCCTTTATGCCAAACCCATGACTACAAGTTATGAAATTTTCTGAACCTTTATATCCACATCGCAATGAGGATAATAACGAGTCTTGTTGTTCAAATCCAAGATTGAATTTTAATGATTTTCAAGGTTAAGGATTCAAAAGCGATTCAAGAAGTGACGCGAACAATAGGAAAGGTATTTGTAAACATGTTTTGCAAGGTGACAATATCTAAGTAAGTTTACATACGCAGTTCAACAAACCATAAGCATAGCTAAGAACATTTGTATGACTAGAAAGTCAAGCACAAGTTGATAATATCTTTAGCAGAGAGATTGTTTAGGAAGGCTACTATCGCGCAATCAAGTCTTGATGATATTTCAAAATGAAAGTCGATGAATAAGGAATAAATGGTTCCATATAGTTAGATCAAAACATGAGGATAAAGGAAAAGAAATCGGGTTAAGATTTGAATGCTCCAAGTTTGGAATCAAAATTAACCTAGAGCAATCGAGTCTTCTTTCAAGTTCAGAGATCATGCTTTGGCTTGATAGATCGAAACACTAACATTATTTTATCCTTCAAGTTACTACATGCTTCTCGTCACTTGATTACAACCTTGATAAGTTGAAGATCAAGAAATGAGAATAGTCATCAAGGTATGGTTTTCATGCCTATCTTGATTATTGAATTTCATAATAACAAGAAAACAATCGAAGATTGACATTTGTCACCAAAGTACGGGTTTCAATCCTATTTTAGTGAGATCATGTCATTTGTGAAATGTAAGTTCCAATAAGAATAATTGAAGTCAATCCTCAAGATAAGGAAATCACCCTAATCCAGAGGATGAAATTTCGTAAAACACACAATTAGAAACCATTTATCGAAACTAATAAAGATTCATCAAAGTAAGGGAATCATCCCTGTTTTGATGAGATAGGATCATTTAGGAGATACTAGTGTCCTTAGTCATAGGTTGATTTGCAAACTCTTACATATCCCACGGTGCAAGCGGTACGAAGTTTGACTTAACGACGAAAGGAAAATAATATCAATTAGAGATTCGGAGAATTTCAAGTTACATCAGTGTAACAAAGGAAAAATCATGCTTACAAGCTTAAGATCAAAGTTCGAGATAGCAGAATTTGTTATGATGGTGTTCAAATCTTGGATGGTTTAAATCGGGAAGACGAAATCAAAGACAAAAATGATTGATATTACAATGAGATGTGAACATTCGATTCACAATCGAAGGGAATACATGGACTTCTCAAGATACGAGGTCAACCATAGCCTTATTAAAGGCACGCGTACTCATAAGTGATCACTCATCTTAAGGGTTTCGAGTCAAGTAAATGGATTCAATGATCGAATCAAATCACTATTTACACTTTGCCTAGAAAAAGTATCCCGAGATGTAGGAATTCCATCTACAGCATTGCATGTTCTTAGTTATGGGACACCTCCTTAAGAGAACTTGAGAACCATAAGTAACGGTTTAAAGTTTTGAAGACCATTCGGTGTTTAGGAAAGTGTTCTCGATGCTTTCGAACCACTGTAGTAATCCGGTAGCTCCTTCGGTTCCACTGAACTTAGTGGGGTTGCAAGAACTGAAATGCTTGTAGGTACAAGCACGCGGAGGGTTAGGACCAACAGAGATTGGAGCAGGGTTCGTGCCCTGATTCAGATGAGTTAGGAGGGTTGGTATGACCGCAGCAACCTCACGTGCTACAATAGCAGCAATCTTACGGCCAGAGTTTCCAGATCGGGATCGGTTTTGACGAGTAGACATTTGAAATATCATTAAGATATTTTATGAGAATTGGGTAATATGAGCTATACAACATGAAAACGACAATCGGGAATTTGCCATAATAACAATGAGATGTTCCGAGTGTAATCGTTTGATTCGTAAATCAAAGCGAGTACGTTGGCTAGTCAAAGTATTAGGTCAACCACAACTCTGTTGAAGACATGCGTACCTATAAGCAGATACTTATCCCGAGGGTTCCCAGGTAAGGTAGACAGATCCATCGGCTGATTTGGATTTATACGAATACCCTGCCTAGACAGAACACCCCGAGATACAGGCATCACGCTCTTCCAGCATTACATGTTTCAAGTTGTAAGACACAGACTTTGATGAATTTGAAAACCACGAATAACGATTCAAAGCTCATTTTGAAAACCATTTGATTTAGACACACAATGCCTTGCAATCCATGCTTCAGTCCATCAGGATCATCACGTAGCCCAGTTCAAACATATTCTTAATATACCGGTGATGCTTATATATAGGGTTCCCCGCAGCGTTCCCACCACACCCTCGATATACATAGAATGATGCTTAAACCAGTTACATGACATCCTAATTTTCCTTAGCATAATCCCAATGAATAACATAATATATGTGTAGAGAGTATCATCACTTCTCTACATTTCCTGAAGTCCACTTTCATTTTAAGCATTCAATCAGTTCCTTAGTTACTAAAATGCTAAGTGGAGGAATGTTTCGCTAAAGATAGAATCAATGTCATGATTGGAAATACCATGAAGGCTCTAAGTAGAACAGGATATGAAATAGTAAGTGTTAGTAATGTTTTGTTACCCTTAACAAAGTCTTACTAGAATTATGATCCTAGCATACCCTAGGGTATAGAATAGAGAACTTGTGATACTCCTGATCGTTACCTCATGGTAAGATTCGCTAGACTTCTCATGCACGGCGAATTGCAATTACGTGTGCACCCGTAATGGTAATTTACCTTGCATGGTCACCCTAGCTCCACTTACCCCAAGTTAACATCATAGTATTGTCAGCACTCAGCAAGCATGGTTTGTGTAATGTCCTCATGTCCATGAGCCATTAGTATTCCAATAGTAGTATGTAATAGCATATAAACTCCAAGCATATAAACCCGAATTGCTAACGATAGTTGTCTGTCCGTCATACTTTCAGGATCTCAGACATACTATCTTAGGGTCGGATTTAGTATTTGAGATCAACGCTACGCGTGATCTGTGAAGTTTCCCTTCACGTGAGTGTTCCGACCTAATGATATAATGTAGTGCGCATACAATGTTAGATTCTAGTATAATGGTATCCCATGGAGAAAGACTAAGAGTAATAGTGTCTTCCTCAGGATGATCAGATAACAAGCACATATGCATAGAATCATGTATAGAGTCAAGTAACAAGTATAGAGGAACACACATGTAATATTAAATGCAAGCCAGTCCTAGCATGCGCTCTACATGAAGGTTCCTAGGTTATAGTCTAGGTCAAGTGAATTGCCTAATTCTCTATAACCTGGCTCTGATACCAATCTGTCACACCCCCGCTTATAACGGAAACACGAGGATGTAACGGACGGGATCGTCATAACACATTGTTAAGTTAATAGAGATGCATTAAATGAAGAAAGTCAACGTGTCATGACGTCACCCGACACAAATGGAGACTTGAGTCGCAGTTAGTCAATTCCACGACAAACATATTCATACAAACCAAATAAGTATAAGTCCCACAACCCGGGAAACAAATGAACATAAGTGAATAATGAAAGTCAAAGCAACTGTCACAGACATCCAATAAGTCTAAGTAGTGCAATCCTAAGGTCGTCACTAAGGCAGCATCCCTAGCTATCCTCAATGATTGTTACCTGAAAAGATATGCGTAAAAGGTCAACATATTATTGGTGAGTTCACAGGTTTAAACATAAATTGAAAACTTGTTGCTGTGCATGAGTTATGGATCATAAGTGTATACAGTTTATCACAAGTAATATCACATGAGCATCACAACTAAACCTATGACGAACCACACAACAATTGTCGGAACATATTCACCCAAGGCCCGTTCCTGGTAGTGTGATGGTACTCACAAGTAACCATCTGTTAAGGGTGGGGGTGTCAACCCAATAGTACTATCAATATCTGTTCGTCGGTTCCAACACCGGAGTTAAATAGTTGTGATTAAAGAACCACAAAGAAAACTCATGCATAAGATATAGCTTGCAAACAGTAACACGTTAATCCAAGTATGAAAACTGTATGTGTGTTGTACAGCATTGAAAACGTGTGAGCATACTTTTCTCCCAAAGATTTATAAAACTTGTAATGAAAATGGGGCCGTGAAACTCACCTTGATTGCACAACAAGGAAATAATGTTCGTACAACGATTAGGGTTTCGGTTAACCTGGATTTCATTTAATAGGAATATAATTAATGTTAGTTATTATTTACGAGTTTATGGTTAATAATATGATTAACGTTCGAATACGAATTGGGGTTTCAATAGAATTATGGGGTTTTGATAAATAATACTTTTCAAAGTAATTATTTACGTTCTTAATCCATTAGAAGAATTATATATGTAAATATTTTAGAAACGTCTTTAAGTATAAATATTGCTATGATTTAATGTATAAATAAACCTTTATAATTATTTACAAATAATAATATATAGATTAATATCAATAATATTAATCTAAACTATTTGTTATGGTATATTGTTATATGAAATAATATTTGTAAATAACTTTGTGAGATCATAAATTATATAATTTCTACAATTATTATGACTAATCCATAATATAGTGTCCAATAATAAATTAATGATTTAAATTATTATTTAGAGTCCATTTTATAAAAATAATTAAAATAAATATCTTTGTTATATTGTTTTATAAAGGTTTAAATTTAAAGAAAATTGCAGAAAATAGGTTTGATGATTTAAAAATAAACAGAGTTTATAAAAATAATTTTTATAATTTTTAGGAATTTTTCTGTAATTTTTAAAAGCTTAAAAAGGCTTAAAAAAATAAATGGGGGTGCCCGGGGTCGAACCCGGGACCTCATTGATTGCAAGTGGACAGGGAACCAGTGAACCAGGCATACAGTCGTGGTAAGACCTGGTTTCCAAATCTTTTAAACACAAAATCAAATCATCCCCAATTCACCAAGAACCTTAGAATCGATTTGAGCAAAATTGAACAACAATTCGAGATTGTTAACCAGATTAAGCATAGGGCTTTTAATCCCTAGATGTAATCGAGTAGGTAGTAGTGTTTAATTACCATATTGGAGACCTAATTGACAAGAACAGATGCAGGTGAGGTCGCGACTGGGGCTTGGACTCGTTTGATGTTGAATTGTTGTTGTTAATCAAATTAACTGTGAGTAAAGCTTCGTGTGACGATAATAAGTAAAAGCCCTCATACATTTTCGATTAATGATACTCAGAATACAGAGTTCGACCAGGTTGCAGGTCGATGATGAAGGTGGTGATTGATGGTCGTGTGAGGTTGTGTTTCGAGTGAAATTGAACATGGTACTCGTTTATAAATGATTAAACGTTCATTAGTGCGCGATTACTTTGATTATAAAAGTGTTAGTGCGATCGATTGTGGCTGGAAAGTGGCCGAAATCGTGGGTTAGGTTCTAGATCGCACTGATCAACTTGAATTTTCAAATTTAAGTGGGGCTTGAGTTCGAATCACCCACGGGAAACTGTCGGGAATATTTGATTTGTTTAAAACCGATTAATTTGGGCGTTTTGGCTTCGCCGGAGGGTCGCCGGAGAGGTGGCCGGCAGGTGGTCGGGAAAACGGGGGAGGGGGTTTGGGTTTTAAGGAATTACAGCTTTGGTCCCTGTGGTTTCTAAGTTTATTATTTTATGCCATAAACTTTGATTTTAAGTTTCATTAATTACATTTTCAACCCAAAAGTTTAATAGGGTTAAGTTTTTAATAAATTTTTATTTTTAATATTAATACTAATAATGATAATAATAGTATAAATCATATTAAAAATGTTTAATTTTGTTAATTATGGTTTATGTAATATTTGTCTAATCATGTCATCATAATATTAGGGTTGACACGTAAAGCAGGTACATGTTTCGATTTGGAAACGAATTAATGACGCAAAATAATAAATGTTCGGAGAGAATTAACGAGTTTTCGAGTCAATTGACGGACCCGATAGTGACGGATGTCACATATTGTATCGAGATGACACGATAAATATAAATTTAGTAATAACAAAGTCATACCAAATACAATGATTATAACTCGCTATCTATGCTACACTTAAGAGCATTCACAGCAGCTTCTTTATCTTATCCATATAATTACACTAAAAATCACTATATTTTCTTTCTCATTTTCAATTAAATAATACTTTTTATACCTTTATCATTACTTTTTTCTCTCTCCTTCACTCACAACCACTTTAAAGAATATTAAAAAATTTATAAGGATTGAACAGTGATTCTTCAAATATATCAATCCATAATAACATTTTCTCTCTCCTTCACTCACAACTACTCAAAACCATTCCATATAATATACCAAACACACTCACATACTTTTAAGGAATCCACTGTGAGTGCTCTAAGCTTATCGTAATATAAGTTAAACACTATTTAAATAATCTGATAAATAAACTAATTAACCCAATCACAATCTAATACAAACTTTATAGAATATTATAAACTAATATTAATAATTATCCTTCAAAGGTAAATCCCATTGATTGCTCTTCTTGATTGCTTTTAGTTGCCAATCATTGTGAAATTATCAATCAAATAATCAACATAAAAATTTGTAACCTAACTAGTATTAAGCCTCTCGTGTTGTAGCTAGCAGTGTAAAAACCGGGTCAAGTAGCACGAATAACACACTACCGCCAGTGATCACTAACACCAAAAAAACTCGTATAGAAAAATAATTAAAATAAAATAGAATGAAAAATAGACGTAAAAATGTTGGTGGAACGTAAAACATATAAAACAATAAGTAATGCGATTTAGGACCAACATGTTGCGAAGAATCCATTAAATGAAAAAGAATATAAACTTAAAAATGCTAAACCGTATTTTTTCGTGTCTATATCTACCAAGTATCAAAATCGTTTCTTTGCCGATACCAATTTTATTTTCGGGTTCTTGTTATACATAAAATTATAGAAAATCATCAAACAATAACCTCCTTTAATTTTGTGACAGTTTTGGGTAAAGTATGGGCAATTTTTTTTTCGTATAAAAAGAGAATCATATCTATAACATTCGTCATTAATAATAAAATAAATTCTAAAAGTAATATCTTTATGAAAAGGAGCGGCAATGTTTTAAATTGTTGTGTTTGTTAATATATTTTGATAGGAAATCGATAAAAGATTTGTTGTCATATAAAATGATAAATTCTTATAAAATGCCCTCATGTAAAGGTAAGATATAATTAAAAGCTTTGATGGTCTTAACATTTTCATGTTTTTAATACATACAATTGTGACATGATAAACATATGTTCTAAAACAATATTCATTTGGTAAGATTATAGTAAAAAATATTTTTAATTTAAAAAGTCTAAAAAGAATTATAGGTTTGACACGTTATCTTCTACTTTTTTAAAGACATGGACATTTTGGTCATTATGTCAAATACGCAATCTTATTGTATCCTATACATTCATTGTGTCAAATATCTATTCATTGTATTATATATTTACATTATTTTTATATGATTTATCATTGTGGTTTACATTTTAGTTTATTTATATTATTTTGTCATTGTTTCTATTGATTATATAAACTTGTTATATATTATTGTATTTTACAATTCAAAGGACACAATTGATTACTTTCACCAATATAGTTTTCAAAACTGATAATTTAAGAGCATTCACAACCCATGCCCTATAATCATGTGAGTGTGTTTGGTATATTATATGGAATGATTTTGAGTGGTTGTGAGTGAAGGAGAGAGAAAATGTTATTGTGGATTGGTATATTTGAAGAATCACTGTACAATCCTTATAAATTTTTTAATATTTTTAAAGTGGTTGTGAGTGAATGAGAGAGAAAGAAGTAATGATAAGGGTATAAAAAGTATTATTTAATTGAAAGGAGAGAGAAGAAGTAGTGATTTTTAGTGTAATTATATAGATAAAGATAGCACAATGAGTTATCTTTATCATTGCTTTTATAGCTAATGATATATATATATATTTGTTGTTATCTATCATTATATTTTATAATTAAAAGAACACAATGATGTTATTTGATCAATGTATTTTTTAAAACTCATATTGTTCAAGATTACACAATGATGATAAAAAACACAATGAGATATTGTGTAATTTTATCATTGTGTTTAATTTATTAGAGTTAGTTGTTAATTTATTATTGTGTTTTACATATTAGTGATACATAATAATGTTATTCCACCATTATATTTCTTAAAATTTATCATTATAGGAAAACACAATAGTATTAAGAAAAATATAATAACTAACAAAAGACACAATAAACTACATTAAATATAAAATGATGAGATGCGAGCTTAAAAATGTAAAGAAAAAAATATTATCTTATTATATAACAATACTGTACTCGTTTTAAATATAAAACATGCTCCATTTATGGTGTAGTTTTTATAAAAAATAATTGTACATAAAAGTCACGAATGTTTGAAAAAAAATAGAGGATACTTGCAAAACGATAAAAAAAGTGCACATTTCTAATATATCTCTTTAATAAATGTTTCTCTACAGTTTGACCTCAACCATTAATTAAAAAAATTAATAGTACTACTTATTTCACTTTTTAGGTTTAAAGGACTTTTTAGTTGAACCTTTATTTATTTATTTTTTATAATAATTAACAAAGTGTTAATAATATATAGGCTATGGTAAATTAAATAATAAAATTATATTTTAATAATCCATACTTAATGGTCAATATTAATCATAATTACCATTTGACCATTAATAATTTTAACTTCTAATTTTATTACTAATAAAATATCAGTTTAACTGAATGTTAACTTCATTAGTTTTCCATGATGTGTGAGTGATGTTGCTCGTGACGTGACATTTGACATGACATATTACATACTTAATATAATATAACACCCGATTATTTTTAAAAGTTATGAAGGAATAAAAGTAAAGGAAAATAAAGAAAAGCTATAAAACCCAAGTTGAGAGGTTAAAAGTGTCCAAAAGGACACAACTTTGAAAAAGTTGGTGAATAAAGCAACATGGTTGCCTATGTTACCTCTTACACCTTGTCATTCGGATTTTGTTAGAGGGAGAGAGAAGAAGAGCAGAGAATTCTCGGAGGTTGTAGAAGAAGAAGAAAAATTCGAAGTTTTTGGTAAGGATTCTTGGTTTTATGATGTTCTAGATAATTCTAGTCTCGGTTGTATGCTTATAAATGTAATTGTATGTTCGGGTGGTGTATGTGTGTGGGTTTTAGGTGTTAAGCACGACTGAGAAAGTTCAAGAGAAGGGATCAAACCCGAAAGCAGCTATGAGTTCTAGAATTCCCCTTTTTCATATGTTTTTAACTGATTTAGGGCTGGAAAATGCATGTGAACATGTTTTTATAAAAATGGGTTCTTACCTGTATGTATGTGTGAATGTGTATGTGGGTGGGTGTAATTTTAGGATACATATGTGTGTATGTTCATGTTATGATGCTTAGGATGCTAATACTATGCTTAGATTGTGGTTTAAGATGAAATGGGACTGATTTATATTGTTTATGGGAAAGTTAGTTGCTCATGCGCCTAAACAGTGGCCCATGCGTCCAACGGTTAAATTGCCTAAGTGTGCCCAAACGCCCAGAAACCATACGTCTAAATAGTGCCCAACCGCCTAAGTGCCCATGCGCCTAAGTAAGGTCCATGCGCCTGAATAGTGCCCGAACGTCTGGAATAATGACTAAAATGACTAAGTGTAGACCCAAACGCCTGGATAGTGCCCATGCGTCTAAATAGGCCCATGCGTCTAAGTGAAAGATGACTGTGTAAGTCCAGAAGTCTGCATAGTGACAAAACGTCTGAACAGGGCAGAAACGCCCAAATAGTGCCCATGCGTCTAGACCCTTAGAATAATTTTTGGAAATTTCAGAAAAAAAACAGAAAGTCTAGGGTTTTGACTAAGTTGACTTATGGGCAATGATTACCCATTATAAGCGTGATTATGAAATGCTTTAGGGTTATAAAATATATGAATGATGTATGGTATGTATGATGTGTTATCTTTTAATAATGATTAAACGTATTTATATTATATTATAAAATGCGTTATGTATTATGTTATTACTTTACGTAGTATGAAAAACGAATGAAAGAACGTAAGAGAATAACGTAACGAAATGAAAGATAACAAAGATGAGAAATAAAGAAAGAAAGAATGCATGCATTTATGAACGAACGAATGTAAGAATGGCTTGCAAGCAAAATGAAAGGAGGTGCACGACCATGTTGTCGTTAGCTCAACTATGATGCGGGTTAGCTACCCCAAAGGATGCATACAGGGTCAATCTTTGAGATTGACAAGCCCCTTTGGTATGCCCTAGGTGACTGGATCAGCTTCATGCATAATGTTCGTGGTTTAATTACCACAGGTCCGGCATCAGCTTCGTGCATAATGTTCGGGGTAGGACCAATTGGTTTGAATGAACGGGGGAGATGACTTGTCCTAGGTGACTGGATCAGCTTCATACACAATGTTCGTGGTTTAATTACCACAGGTCCAGCATCTGCTTCGTGCACAATGTTCGGGTTATTGTTCACCAATCCATACGAATGTAAAAGAATGACGTAACGTACAAAAGAAAGAAAGAAAGAAAGTAAACAAGTATGAATATAAAACAATAATGATGAGTACGTTACGAAAGAATAAGAATGAAAGTAAGACAATGTTAACCAAAAGCATGAAACGAAAGCATGCTATGAATATGATGGTGAATAATGACGAATGTTAATGAAAGTTAAAAGTAATATTATTTATTTGTATGTATGATGCATGATCGCGTATAAAAGTAAAGAAAGATTTTTGACGAAGGTAAAGTATTTTATTTATAAAACTAAACTCACTCAGTAACGCTGATTTTATGTGTTTTCCAGTTGGCAGGTAAAAGTTGCTGAGGATGGCACGGGGCAGCTACTTTGTATTTTTGGGATGACATTCCATTCGTATAATAATGACATTTTTATGATGTAATACAATTTATAATGTTTTGTAATAGTTATCTGTATTGTATTACGTTGCAAAAGGTGTAATTAAATATATGAAATGGTTTCAATAAATTTTCCGCTGCGTTGTTTTAAATAAATTTTATGTTTTATTTGCGATAAATGACCAACTGTGAGGTGCCCGGGAACGGGGTCTTACATATAAAATATATAATTATATCAATCAATTTTTATATTTTTTTATATTCAAGCTACTCAACTGGTGATCAAATGGTTACCTTAAATAATTTTTAAAAATGGATCTTTTAAAAAAATAAATGAGTAATGTTATTACATATCTTATACTTAACTTCACGATTCATATCATGTGATACGTAATAAAAAAACCAATAGAGCTAACGAACAATTAAGGTCGTGAGACTATTATTAGAAAAAAGTTAACAGTTATAATTAGTATTGATCAAATTATTAATTAGTTAGGATTAATATTGACTTATAGTTAAAAGTTTGGATGAATAAAATTCAATTTTTCAATTAAATATGATAATTAAATTTAGAAAGTTATAGCACCTTAAAGTTGTAAAAAGAAAACGTGATCGGATATATAATTTTTAACTTTTCTTTATCCTGGTTAATTTGTTTTGTCTTTGTTTCATTAAGTTTTCTTTTTCTATATTGTATTTCTCACGTGCACCTCTTCTATATACATGTTATAGTTGTCATGCATAAAAAAACACATGTTTATCATCCTTGAAGAGTAGGATATAAGATATTAGCCTCGTTGGTGTTTAATTGATCCATATTCATAGAACATCTTGTTCCGATATCATTTTGCATTTAAAACTTCATTATTAGAAATTTTTTAGTATGACTTTGAATCGTTTTCAACGAAGCTAGGGCTTAAAGTTGTATATAAGTGGGAGGGGTGGGGGGAATTGCTTCAAATGATATGAACATGGTATAACTTTTTAATCAAGGATGTTAAACGAGTCGTGTTCACATATTGACAGTTCAACTCAACATAAATTTGAAATCACGTTAGACAAATATAATGATCAAATGGTAGATACATGTTATAACTTCTATATTACTTTTATATGAAGGGTAGCTTGTCCAATTGCATTTAGGGTTGTGGATTTCAGTCTTTGAACTTAGGGTTTTCATTATACATACACTTTGATAGATTTGTGAATAATAACATATGTTCTTGTCCATGAAGTTCGGTTTATCACACGATCAAGATAATTTGTGGTTATATCATTTAATGTAAGTTGTATGTCATGATTATCAGTCTTGTAAGAAATAGACTATCACGATCGTGGATATCGTTTGTTAGATATTGAAATCAATATTTTTAATTAAACATTCAAATGGTTAAGTGATGCGCTCCGCAACCAAACAATACTTTCAAATCATTCATGTTATGCCGTGATATATTTATCCTAAGAAAAACTAGGTATTACTTTTAGAAAAAAAGATATTGAAATCATTTTAGGACATTATATAAAGTTGTACTTGCACCTAAAACCAAACAAAATTCATAAAGATGCAACCTTTATTTAATTCTTGGATTAGAATACAAACCACACTGATCACACGATTAACCGTCATGATAAGATCCAAAATAACAAGGTACAATCATAACAAAACTTAAACAGTTAATTATCAACCCAAATTAATCCCAAACAAACAATTATTAAACAACAACAAACCTCTTGCAAAAACTGAGAAGATATATTTCAATTCTCCTAACAATGGAAACCAGTAGGTACATCCTTTCCACAATTGTTAAGCAACAAGCTCAACGAGAGCGCTGCATCGAGTTTAATACCCAAGAGATTAGCTTTAATCGCGGTGCAAGCACATGCTGCGGCCTCAAGGTTCACAAGGCCAAAGAAGAGGCTGCAGCAAGGTAAGGTTGGTGGTGTTCCTACAACCACACCATTCAACCAGTCATTTAACACGCTCGCACATGCACCGAACTTGAGACTGTTTATAGGGCAAGAGGGTTGTGGTGCCGGTGTAATTGGGTCTGAAGTTACCAAAGTGAAGAAGAGAAGGTTGAGGTTGAGGAGGAATGTAGTGGTTCTCAAAGCCTTTGAAGACATTTTAAAGGTATTTTGAGGTGAAGTTGAAAGTAGCTAACTTTTAGTAGTGAGTATAAGCTAGCTTTGTGGTGTGAAACTCATGATGTGATTAGTGGTATTTATAGATGAAGATTATGATGAATCCAACTTGTCTACAGCCTTTTCTTATTACATTTGCATGTTACTAATTGGTGCAATAAAAAGTAGTAAACATGCATGTGGGCTATTCTTAATAAGTTAATATAAAAGGCTGGCTTTATTATAACATGTATATGACTTGTATAAAGTTGTACGAGACCTATAGGCATCAAAGTTATCATATCATGTCTAACAACCTTATACTACTCCTGTAGGGTTATATGAATTGTAAAGGGTTAGGGTTTGTTTTTTTATTTTTATTATCTTAATGAGTTTATAGGGATAACCACACGCACATCAATGTAGATCATGTAAACGTTAGTTCCAAGTATATTGAGTATCTTACGACCGATTTCAATCTAATTTATTTGTTGAGTGATTTAGTGATATCTGTGAAGTTTATAATAAAATACATCAAAGTAACTAGTCCATGTATGTATGCTTCTCATTCACACGTATATCGAACAATCTTACATCATGTCAACATAATTCTCATGAATTTCATGAAATCTGACTTTGACCTGCCTATTTTATATTGTTTAGGGGTGGATTTTAGATCCGCTGATTTGTTAGGTGATTCGGTCACATCCATGAAGTTTGTAACTAAATGCATCTAATTAACTACTTTGAAATAATTGCTATTTGTATAAATAGCCAAATTCATTACAATATGTGCTAAACAACCGATCAAACATCAAACAATGAATCAGTTAACCAATCAAACATCATCATTAGACGAATTATATCGTTAAAACTGTGGCGAGTGCAGTTATCTTTGTGCTACCATGACGAACTAAACTATTTTTGAGCGAAAAACATCATTACCAGTATTGGTACTATTGGGATCCTTTTCTGTATTCAATTTTATGGTTTTCAAGAGGTGAAATAATGACGACCAAACTCACCTCACATAGCATGAGGGCAAGACTCACGTCGTGTAGCATGGACAGAAAAACTTAGGGGTAAGCAAATAACCGATTAATTGAACCATAACCAAATTAACCGACTTGATTGAACCTAATTAACCAAACTGAACAATTAACCAATGGTTCGGTTAAGGCATTAGCGATTAACCGCATATTACGGTTCGGTTTCAGTTTTGCGTATGAATTAATAACATTAACCGGACCGCAAAACACCGAAACATATTAACTGTTTTTTTAGATAACCAAAAAAAATTAAATACAACTAATTGTTTACTATTTGATTATTTTGAATGGCTTGCACCGTGCACACCACTACCTCGGTGGTTTTGGTGGGAGCTTAAAATCAAATCATATTATTCACATTCCTTTTTAAGTTGGTCTAAACTTAAACCAACAAAAAATTATTAATTAAATTTTAATTTAAAAATACATGCTAAATATATTGGTTGATTAACCGTAAGTCCGTAACCATCCATTAATGACAGTTAACCGAAGTGTGGTTAACCATAATGGAGGTTTCGATTTCGGTTATAAGAACTGCCTTAGCAGCACCAAACTGCACCGTGATCACCCCTAGAAAAACGAGTTATATATAATAAAGCGACCATAAAGTTATAATTACAGATGCTATTGATGTAGAAACCACGTTGCATGTTCATTCACCAATAACCAAAAGTTATATGTTTTGTCATGTATTAACTCAGATAATTAGGTGTAGAAACCTGAAACCCGCATGGCATAAAAAATTTTGTTGAAAAATAAAAGCGAATATACAACTTACCTGCAATCTAAGATTGCCAACTAGAACAAGACACCATCTTAACTTATTATTTTGGCGGCAATATATATTCTCTCTTTAATTGGACTGGAGCCATAATATTATTTCTATGCTTTTATTGTAGCTGGAAATTATTCTATTTTACCATGAATGAGTTGAACATTAGCATAAATCTTTGAATTGTTTCATTCTTGGAAACTGGTTGGTATATCAAATGATCATTCGTTCTCCCATATTGATGGAGTTTTATAGGTATATCAATGATCTTGATGTTTAATTTTGACATCCATCACCCTCTATCAACAGACCTTGATTTCAATTGTTTTATATTAAAAGTGAGAATGTCATACTAAAAGCGACTCTTAAAATTGAGAAGGCTCTAATAAACACAACTGATTTTGCGTTATTGATGTTCAGTCAAGAATGCATTTGCTTGATTTCACTTGTTTTATTCCCAGATCTTTAAATGGTAATTCTGTGATTTAAGCCTGCAAATTGTGCGTTACATGTGGTCAAATTGTTAGTTAATTCATTGTATTGTTTAGTGTTTAGTATGTTGAATAATTGTATTTTGTGTTTAGTTTGTAATAGTTCAATAGTATAGGGACTGAAAGTGAAATTGTGGAATAGTTAGTTAGAGCTACTAACTACTATAAATAAGTAGTTTGTATGTAGTTGGGTTAACACCCTTTCAATAAAATCACCTACCGTTATGTTCAAAACTATCAATTGGTATCAGAGCAAACAAGGCTCTCGATTCAATTAAGGGAATTCTGTGAGAAACCCCTCCGATCAAGTTCTTGACCTTCCGAACCCGCGGCGGCCTGAAATTGAAGTCGCCGACAACAAAGATCTGCAATTGCAACTCCGACGGACTGCAATTGAGCCCACACACGAACAATTGACTCAATCTTGCCTCGAATTGAAGATTTCTGACGCGATTTCATGGCAGACAACAATCGACAGGTCGCATTGAGAGACTTAAACGATTCGATTTCGTTCAAGATTCCGATCCTCACGCCGACCACGTACACCTCCTGGGCGATTAAGATGGAGGCGTTCATGGATGCCCAGGGGCTCTGGGATGCAATTGAACCCCCGACGACCGATGAGGTCGATGCGAAGCTCGGCAAGAAGGCCAGAGCATTCATCTTCCAGGCATTGCCGGAGGATGTGTTAATGCAGGTTGCTGCATTCAAAAGTGCCAAAGAAATTTGGGAAGCCCTCAAGAAGAGGTACGTAGGTGAAGATCGAGTGAAGCAGGCAAGAATTCAAACATTGGATCATGAGTTCGAGATGATGGCAATGGCAGAGTCCGAGTCGATTGATGATTTTGCTGCAAGAATGGGGGAACTGGTGTCGAAGTACAGGGCTCTTGGAACCACAATTGAGGCCACTAAACAGGTAAGGAGAACCTTGAAGGCTGCTCCTGAAAGGTATCTCCCAATTGTGGCTGCCATAGAGCAATTTTCGGACCTTGACTCGATGACCTTTGAGGAACTTGTGGGTAGGTTGAAAGCCTATGAAGAAAGGCTCAAACCAACACCCCAAATCAAGAACACCTCAGGTCAGTTGCTCCTCACAAGAGCAGAATGGCAAGAAAGAGTCAAGAATGAATCTAATCACAAACAGTCAACCACTGGTGATTCAAGAGGAAAAGGCAGAGGTAAGGGAAGAACTGGGAATAACAAGATCACTAGACCCAATTCTGAGGGTGGTGATCGAGGTGCACCAACCAAGAAAGACAAGAGAACAATGAGATGTTTTAATTGTGATCGATTGGGGCACTTCTCAAATGAGTGCAGGGCCCCTAAGACAAAGGCAGATGAAGCTCATTTGACCCAGTCCCAAGAGGGTCAAGAACCCTCCCTGCTGATGGTGAAGGTCATATATGACCTGGGTTTGCTTGAAGAAACCAGTGTCTACCCAAAGGCCATGACTGCTGATGTTGATTCCTGCACATGGTATCTAGACAATGGAGCTAGCAACCATATGACAGGAATTAAGTCTCATTTCACTGAATTGGATGAGACTATCACTGGTAAGGTGAAATTTGGAGATGGTTCGGTTGTGGCCATAGAAGGCAGATGGTCAATATGCTTTCAATGCAAGAATGGGGAGCACAGAGTAGTTACACATGTGTACTACATTCCTGCTCTCATGAGCAACATATTGAGCCTTGGCCAACTAGATGAGGTAGGCTGCAAGATCTTAATGAAAGATGGGTTATTGTGGGTGTTTGAGAAGAGTGGAGGGACTCTTCTAAAGGTTGAAAAGGGACAGAACAGGCTGTACAGGGTAAAATTGGATGTTGCTCTCCCCAAGTGTTTGCTAGGAAAAATCCATGATGTAGCCTGGAAGTGGCATGCCAGATTGGGTCATTTGAATTTTGATTCAATCAATAACATGTCCAAGCATAGTATGGCAAGAGGATTACCCAGAATAAAGCATAAATCACAGCTGTGTGGAAGCTATTTGGTAGGGAAGCAAAGAAGTCAATCATTCCCTACTGCAAGTGTCTATAGGGCAGAACTCCCATTAGAACTTGTTCATGCTGATTTGTGTGGACCATTAGATCCTCCCACTCCGGCTGGGAACAAGTACTTTATGTTGTTAGTGGATGACCATTCTAGGTACGTGTGGGTGTACTTTCTCAGGTCAAAAGATGAAGCCCCTAAAGCCTTTCAATCATTCATTTCTCATACTGAACTGGAGACCGGATTCAAGCTTAAGTCTCTAAGAACAGATAGGGGAGGGGAGTTCACATCCCACAAGTTTGAGCAGTTGTGTAGCTTGGATGGGATCAAGAGACACCTTACTGCACCTTACTCTCCACAACAGAATGGAGTTGTGGAGAGAAGGAATCAAGCTATAATGGGGATGGTGAGGTCAATCCTTAAAGCTATGAACATGCCATTATGGTTGTGGGCAGAAGCAGTGAGGCACTCTGTCTATGTGCTCAATAGAAGCCCCACTAAGGCTTTAGCAAATGTGACTCCCTGTGAAAGACTGTTTGATAAAAAGCCAACTGTGAAGCACTTGAGGGTTTTTGGGTGTGTGGCACATGTAAAGGTTAGCACTCAACTCAAGAAGCTTGATGATAGAAGTATACCAATGGTTCATTTGGGTTTGGAACCTGGTACTAAAGCTTACAGGCTGTATTATCCTGTGACTAGGAAGATAGTGGTTAGCAGAGATGTTCAGTTTGAAGAAGGTGAAGCTTGGAACTGGAACAAGACTGCTATGGATCATTCTAATCAAAGCTATGCTAGCTTTGGTGGGAGTGTGTATGTTTCAGGGTCTACCAGTCAAGGATCTACCAACCCTGCTAGTCAAGAACCTATGAATCTACCAAGTGAATGGAATGAATCAAGTCACTCTTATGGTGGAGAATCAAGTTCAGGGGGTGAGGAAGGGGAACAAGAATCAAGTGCAGATCATGATCATAGATCTACATATGATGATACCCCCCAAAAGGGTTTGCTTCCTTGGATAGTGTATTCAGCAGGACTGATGTTCTGGAAAAGATACCCTTTGTACCACCTCCCAATTATGATGAATCCGAATTGTTGTTGCATGTAGAAGAACCTGTTAGATGGGCTCAAGCTAAAGATAATCCAGAATGGATGAAAGCTATGAGAAGTGAGTTGGAAAGTATAGAAAAGAATGGCACATGGAAGTTAGTTGACTGCCCTAAAGGTGTAAAACCTATAGGCTTGAAGTGGCTATTCAAGTTGAAAAAGGATGCAGAGGGGAATGTGATTAGACACAAGGCCAGATTGGTTGTGAAGGGTTATGTACAGCAGTATGGAGTCGATTATGAGGAAGTTTTTGCTCCTGTGGCCAGGTTGGAAACTGTGAGGTTGATCTTGGCTATGTCAGCTGTTAATAAGTGGAAAGTACATCATCTTGATGTAAAGACAGCCTTCTTGCATGGTGAATTGAAAAAAGAAGTGTATGTGATGCAACCTGAAGGTTTCATAAAGAAAGGGAGTGAGAAGAAAGTGTATAAGCTCCAGAAGGCCCTGTATGGGTTAAAGCAGGCACCCAGGGCTTGGAATGAAAAACTGCATGAGACCTTGATTAAATTTGGCTGTGTAAGGTGTCCTAGAGAGCATGCTGTGTACAAAAGAAACACAGAACTGGGTACTCTAATCATAGGTGTTTATGTAGATGATATCCTAGTTACTTGTTCGAATGATGGTGTAATCAAAGAATTCAAGTCATTGATGAAGTCTTGTTTTGAGATGACAGATATGGGATTGCTCAACTATTATCTGGGAATAGAAGTTAAACAGACAAATGAAGGGATTTTTCTAACCCAAACTGGGTATGCTAAGAAGATCCTTGAAGATCAGCAAATGTGGGAGTGTAATTCTACTAAAATCCCTATGGATCCAGGTCTGAAGTTGAGTAAAGATGAGGAAGGTGAGTCTGTGGATGTAACCCAATATAGGAGAGTTATAGGGTGCTTAAGATACATTACTCAGACTAGACCTGATTTATGTTACTCAGTGGGGATTGTTAGTAGATTTATGGCAGATCCTAAGGTATCTCATTGGCAAGCTGTCAAGTCTATTCTTAGATATTTGAAGGGTACTGTGGAAAATGGTATATGGTATAAGTATGGTGGTATAGGAGAGCTGGTTGGTTACAGTGACAGCTCACATGCTCCTACTAAATCGGATGGGAAAAGTACCACAGGAATGGTGTTCTATTTTGGTGGTGGTCCTGTGAGTTGGGTGAGTCAAAAACAGGCTACTGTGGCTCTGTCATCTTGTGAAGCAGAATTCATGGCAGCTACAGCCACAGCTCAGCAGGCTGTGTGGCTTAAAGGGTTGCTAGAGTACTTGACAAGTGAAGAATTGGGTCCTATTTTGTTATGTGTGGATAATAAATCATCCATTCAGTTGATGAAGAATCCTGTGTTCCATGGCAGGTCTAAACACATAGATGTGAGGTATCACTATATTCGGGGATGTGTTGAAAAGAACCTAGTGGTTGTAAAGCATGTTAGTGGAGAGGAACAAAAGGCTGATGTATTAACAAAAGCTTTATCTCGGATCAAGTTTGCAGAAATGAAGTTAAAGCTGGGAGTTGGAACAATACAAGAGTTAAGGGGGTGAATGTTAGTTAATTCATTGTATTGTTTAGTGTTTAGTATGTTGAATAATTGTATTTTGTGTTTAGTTTGTAATAGTTCAATAGTATAGGGACTGAAAGTGAAATTGTGGAATAGTTAGTTAGAGCTACTAACTACTATAAATAAGTAGTTTGTATGTAGTTGGGTTAACACCCTTTCAATAAAATCACCTACCGTTATGTTCAAAACTATCACAAATGAGTCTTTATTCATGTATCTTTAAATGGGTCTTTACCCTATACACACTTTTGATCTTATTTGTTTTTTATTTATGGATCTTAAAAAAAAGTTATGCCAATTGGACCACTTAATCCTGTAAAGTTGTGTGTTACTTGAAAAAAGAATATGAATTTAGTCTTAATCAATGGATCTTGAACTATAATACTAGCAAATAAACCCTTTAATTCTGCAAGATTCTGTTAAATCTGTAGATGGGTCTTTCTCTCTTTACACTTTTTATTCTATTTGTTGTTATTATTGGATCTAAAAAGATCTATGGCAATTGGACTATTTAATTACACAAAATCGCGTGTTACTTTACCAAGAATATGAAATTAGTATTAATCAATGGAATTTTAAATATAATTCAAGCAAATGAACCCTTAAGTCATGAAGAATGGGTGCTATGTCATAGTTAAATGAGTCTTTATCCTTTTGGTGCATTTGGTTTGATATGCTTTTACTATGGATCTTCAGGTAAAATGGTGGTAATTGGACAATTATAGTTGTGTGTTATGTCAAATAATACAAGTCTCTAAAATTACAAACTTTTTGTTAAAAAGTGAACATTTTAGCTTTATAAATCATGAACTTACTTCTGTACATGGTTGATTGGTTTAGTAATTATTCCCACTGCCTGTATATGTCTTAGCATTTAGGAGCCATGTTTTTATAAATTTAGATGTTTTAATATGGATCTATTACTTTTGACTTGGACTTCTTTGTAATACTTCACAGTTATCATTACACATTAGACTTTTAGACCTTAACAATGTGTTTAGGACTTAAATGGTATTTATAGAGATTTTAGGCTTCCATTTGTTTATATAAATTAGATCATCAGTGTGGCATTATGACTTTGACACATGATGTACCATACACTTGACTTTGACTTGTCTGCAACTTTATGATTTATTAACTAGCACATCATACACTTGGAGATAGTGAATCCTAGCCTACTGATGAGCAACACATACATATCAACTTAATTATGTATTGCACTAACCTCGATAGGAATAATAGTTTCATATAGAAGTAAAGCATCCTAGGCACTAATTATAAAGTTTTAGAATTTGATTCGTTTGTTTGTAAAACTAGATTGTTAGTTTATCCTTGCCAAGCACCACATGCCACACACTTGAATTTGATTTGCCTGCAACTTTCTGATTCGTTAAACATTACATGTTGGTTTTAGTAATAATTTGGCTAAACATATTTCATGAAAACATCACATGTGTGGCTAAACACCATATACTCGAATTGATTTCGCTACAACTTTCTGATTTGTATAGAATTTTCAAGTATTCTTTGTACGTTAACATATACCTTTAAGCACATGTATGGAATTATGCATAAAAACATAATGTTGATCTTTGTTAGTTACAAGTACGTACAATAAAGGTAATTACTTTTGTTTTATATCCGTGAATTATGGTCTTTGAAAGCCACTACACGTGTGTTTTGTTATTTACGTCTTAATGACAAGTATGTTGGTTTAATCGGGTCAAACGGTTCACAAGTTACGGATGAGTAGCACTTAAGAATACATATTTGATCACATGTTATTTTCTGCTTATGGAAGACCTGGTAAATGTTTGACCAAGTAAATTGAAGCAAACGTGGTTGTTAAACAAAGCAATATTACGTGGAGATCATGGTGCATTGGGATTATTATTTGTTTTGTTTTTTCCTAGCATGTTGAAAGTCTTTATTATTACTCCCATTTGTAATCGTATTTTTATGTTCAAGAAGAATATCATAGAAATAGTTCCATAGTGTGAGTTTTTTCCTTCATAAGTATGTACATATCTTAAACCTACTTTGGTCTTGAACCGTTTGCACTATTAATACTCCCTTTGTAATTGTATTTTTATGTTCGGACTTACCAGGTTCTATCAGTGACTTCTTTGGAAGAATAGACGGTCATAGTAAAAAAGTCGTCGCTAGCATACAAGATGGGGCAGGCCGACTTTGTGGCATATGAAATAATAGTTGTTCTAGCTGATGAAAGTTAAACCATGCATAGAGACTTCTTTCTTTGGAAAAATTGAAATTTGGAATATGGATATTAAGAGGTGAAATGAAATCTGTGATATGAATTTGATATTAGCAACAAGTAAGAGTTATTTGTAAAAAAGCTAAGATTGTATATAACCTAGCCAAATGTAATATTTGTTTTCATTTATATTTTAGTTTTAAGTTTTTGTTTTAGGCTTTTATCGCATAAGGAGCATTTGGATCATTTTACACGCTTTTAACGTTGGGATTCAACATGTTACATTTGTGTGATTTTGTTGGATTAAACGTGTAGTTTTTCATACTAGATGTTTCAATTGAATGGACAAAACCAGAATTAACTCTAAACTATATTATATTTACATACCAATATACATATGTTATGCATAGTAACCTATAAACTAAAACACTTGTTTTTAATTTAATTTTTTCCCGTAACAAATATTAACATGCATGTTGTTGAAATGAACTCTTATTAATAAGCCCGCTGCAACGCGCAGGTAATGCCCACTTGTTTTCCTTAATTTGTTCATAGTAAATGTAAATGTAAATGTACTTGAGTACAAGTTCGGTATATTTTGAACGACTGTGGTATAGTGATTGACGGGTGGTCCATAGGACAACCCTTCATAATGTTAAAAGATGAATTTATCTCTCATTTAATCGTGAAATTATCTTGAATTAGATAACTACAGTTGCTTATGTTTCAGGTATGTTGGGAGCTAAAAATGGAGAAAACGTTGCTAGCGTGGAACGGAGTGGACGTGTGTGGAAAGAAAAAAAGAAGAAACAGAATATTCAGGGCTCCACCGTAATTTACGGTGGACCCCAAATCCTGAATCTTCCCACCGTAACACAGAAGATTTCCACCGTATCAGCCTTGTGGCTACCGTAACTTACGGTGGCTACCGTAAGTTACGGTAGAGGTGACTTTCTGGCACAAGTGGACTCACATATTAAAATCACAAGTGGAGGTGCTTTTGAGGAAAATATGGAGATATGACGAGTCTTTGGCAGAAAGTAGGGAACTTTTGGCTGGCTTGCTTTGTTTAAAAACATTGAAAAACAATTGATTTGAGTAGTTAATTTCCTTTGAACAAGAACATTCGGGTGATGATGATGATTCAAGTCTTGTTTGGCTAAGCTTTTGGTGATCATTTTAGATGTGTTGAAGAACAAGATCTTTTGGTACTTTAATCCTTGTTATTTTATTTTGATTGTTATGAATTTTATCTTGAATCTTGTTTTTATGAATAAAACTATGAGTGGCTAGTCTTCTTTTGTGTTTTCTTTTGGTTTGAAGGATTTGCAACTTTGATCATGTTGGTGTTCTATATTTATGGGATGATGAAATTGATCTTGTGATTATTTTGTCATGATGATTTTTTATTGTGTGTAATGGGTCATTCATGGATTGCTTAACTTTAACCATATGTTCTTGATGCCATAGGCAAATCTTGATTTAGTGGAAGGGTTGGGGTAATTCAATAGTGATACTGATTATCGAGAGATAACCTTGCTAATACAAGTACTTAGTCCTCTTTTATCACACATAAGCACACACTCATGAGTCATGTCTATGTGGTTCTTCCCAATTAACACCAATATCACCATTTGTTAAAATCCGGATACCAAAGGGAAACATATCTCTCATTACTGATTTTTACAAACCAATTTACTTTGTTTTCTTACTTTAAGCCAATTTAACAAATCAACAAACTATTGAATTTTACTTTATTGTCATTTTAGTTAAATTTAGGTAATTGCAATTTGATTGAGTTAACACATATTCCACAAACTCCCTGTGTTCGATAACCCACTTACCGCTAGCTAATTAGTAGTATTTGGTTTTAAATTTGATTGAGACTTCGACCTCATGTCAAATTTTGGCGCCGTTGCTGGGGAGTTGTGCACAACGTGTGTTTGCTTATTAGTTTTGTTTTGTTATTTCGGTGTTACGCTGGTTGTGTGTAGTGTGCAGGTTTTTGTTTCAGGTGTATGCATACCAGAAACTCGAGCTCCTCATCACCATTAGTGTTTGATCCAGAAATTGAACGAGCTGCTCGTAGAAACAGAGTATTACATCGACAAAAAAAAATCAGTGGTTCACCAATAGCACCTACATCACCCGTTACACCACAAAACACAATGGATCCTCCCTCATCACCTCCCACTACGGATCAAACAACACCATCCGAGCCTTTACCCAATCCTACAGTACCACCTGAGACTAAACCAACCCATACCCCATTACCTACAAGTACCTAAACCGAACATTCTTTTAGCTTTGACCCATCAGCAACCATTCCGCCCTTTTCATATTTCTTCCCAACAACCGGTCAATCATCATCGTCTAAACCAGTACCAACACCACAACCATATCAATCCAACCCATCCATATTTCATACTCCCTCTACCTCTCAAATGCAAACGGATACACAAGACCAAAAACCTCAAGTTGTACAAACATCGGGAGCAGGAGGAGTTGGTGTTAATGGTGGTTATGGTGATGAGTTTAGGAGATATGAGGAAGAAGGGTACATGTACGAAGGAGATGCTGATCAAGGAAATTATGTTTATAGTCAAGGACAAGCTGTGCAAGGATATGGGAGACCACAACCACAAGTTGTGCAATGACAAATTATACCACAACATTTACAACCCCAAGTGAGGCCACAATTTCAAGGGCAGATTCCTCCACAACATGGGGGAGCAAACTTTCAACCACCGTTTCAGCAATTCATGCCTCCAGGACCACAAGTTCAAAGACCAATGGGTCCTCAGCGACCAAGAGTTAGGTTGGGTGTTCCACGAAGGTATAATTGGGATGCTGCTAGGGGTATTGAGGCACACTTTCGTCCAATCATCACAAATAATCCATCACCAGTAGTCATTCCTCAAAACAATCAAGGGAGAACGTTTGAAGTCCGAACAAATTCACTTCAAAGTTTGCCAAAGTACAAAGGGTTAGCAACGGAAGAACCCTATTTTCATTTGAAAGCTTATGACTCAATTTGTAACACAATTGGTGGTCAAGGATTTTCTGCGGATGATGTCAAGTTAGTGTTATTTCAGTTTTCATTAGAGGATAAGGAAAGAGGTGGTTCTACACTTTGCCATCCGCTTCAATTTATACATGGGCTGAGATGCAACAAAGGTTTTTGGAAGAGTTTTTCACAGCTCAAAAGACTAACGATGCTAGGAGAAGCTTGAGAAGCTTCCAACAACAACAAGGTGAAATGTTTCATGAGGCGTTTGAGCGGTTTAACCTGATGATCAAGAATTGTCCTCATCATGGAATTGAGTTATGGGAGTTGTTGAACGCTTTTCACGAAGGGCTACATTCTGAAGATGCCCGGGATTTAATGTCTATCACAAATGGTACATTTGGTACAAATTACGAGCAAGACGATTGGGCATTTTTGGAACAAATGGCGGTTACATCAAAGAGGAAGGCTCAATCATCAAGACGAGCACGACCGGTCATTACACGAGCTCCAGTTCATGCGGTGGATGATGGTAATGTACAAGCTACAAATCAAGTTTACAATGTTTGTACAAATTGCAATGAGTTGGGGTATACTGTGGATTCTTGCACGGTAACTTTTGAGCAAGTGGAGGAAGTGAATGCTATTCAAGGTCAAGGGTTTGGTGGAAGAAATTACAACATGAATTCAAATACCTATCATCCGGGTTTGAGGAATCATCCAAACTTTAGTTATGGGAATCCAGCTAATCAATCTAACCCAAATTTCCAAGGAAAACCTCAAGGTAATTTTGCTCCTCGTCAACAATACCAAAATTATCAAGGAAATTTTAGAGGGGGAAACAATCAAGGATATCAAAAGCCTTTTCAACCATCGGGAAATAACCAAAGAAATTAGACAAATCAATCTTCATCAAATGGTGGTAATGAAGTGATGGAGATGCTAAAGTCCATGCAACAGGAGATGCAAAAGAGGAATCAATTGGATGATGCTAGAGCTCAGAAAGATGAAATTCGAGACAAGGCCATTCAATCGTTAACCAATCAAATGGGGCAACTTGCAACGGATGTGGCGAATCTCAAGAAGAACAAAGGCCAACTTCCTAGTGACACCAAGGTAAATCCTTCTCACAGTTCTTCTCGTAATATTCCTATTAACCATGTTAGTGTTTTGAGAAATGGCAAAGAATATAAAACATCATCTTCACCCGTTTTAATCGAGGGGTTAGTTGAAGATATTACGGGTAACAAAAGTGATGATGATGTTCCACCGATGACATCTAAAGAGTCAAATAGCAAAACATCGGGGTTGGGTGAAAATGTAAAGAATGAAAAAGTTGAGAGTGAAACGGGTCAAGTCCCATTTCCATCGGCCTTACTTGACCCGGGTAGAAAAAATTTTATTACATCAAGAGGTCCCCAAAAAGAAGAATTATGGGACATGTTTACACAAGTAAAAATTAATCTTCCACTACTTGATGCAATAAAACAAGTACCTGCTTATGCTAAATTTCTAAAAGAGATATGCACACAAAAAGACAACAAAAGAAGAAAATGCCTAAGCGGGTGGATTTAACCGGGCAAGTAAGTGTAGTTTTAAATGGGGAGCTTCCTTCTAAGCTTCAAGATCCGGGTACACCATTAATTAACATTCAAGTTGGTAACTTTCAAATTGTAAAGGCGTTACTAGATCTTGGAGCCGGGGTAAGCATTTTACCGGGGGGTTTGTATGATCAATACGACTTTGGTCCATTAGCAAGGGTAGAGACAACGGTTGTTTTAGCCGATTTGTCTCATAAGCTACCTCGGGGGATGGTTCAAAATATGATTGTTAGGACCGTGTACGTACGGATTACTAACTGATTCTTCGTTATACCGGATCAAATAGTGCGGAATCCTATTTGATTGGCGATCCAATCAGGGAGAAAGTAATCAAGATCAATCCTAACGAATAGAAAACGTTAAGAACAGACTAGGAATGATCTGGGACGTTATATGAACTTGGAATGGATGAACAGGACGCTCTGGGTCGACTAGGGTTTCAAGTATTCGAAGTGTTATGTTTTTCCACGAATTAGGTGGTATTTATAGGTAAGGGTTTCTCATTCGTGCGACTGAACCATTCGCATGGTTCAGTCGTGCGATTGAGCTATGCGTTGGATCCATACACACGACTGAGCCTTCAGTCGTATGACTGGTTCAATCTCATGCTTCAGTCTTACGACTGATCCAGCCTCCTGGTTCAATCGTGCGACTGAGCCATTCGCATGAAGTTATTCATGCGTATGGTCCATTGGCATGGCCCATTCGCATGATAACTTCATAATGTTAGGTTTGAATGTGTTAATTATCATAACATTAAGCATATCAATTCAAACAACCATCTACCTATATAATCTATCAACCATTCATTGCACAACCTATTAATGAAACATTTAAACATTATAAGCATCCATAACCACTTGCATTTCATTAATCAACTTTCAATTACATATAAGTAAGACATTACAAAGATATTACATTTAGCTCAGAATCTAGGTACACATGTATCAACAAACTCCCCCTTGGACCTAGATTCCTCTAATGTCTTGCTTTACCCATTATCTCCTCGTACTTCTTGAACTTCTCCTCTCTGGTTACACCTGCATGTATTTCAAATACAAAACAGATGCGTATGACATTCTGGAACTGGAGAGCTTGTACGATGTCTTGCGAGTCATAGAACAGTGGCCACTTGTAGAGAGTATAAACATCATTCGCTGACAAGTTCGTGAGCCACATTGGGTCAAATACCCTGATGACATCCATCTGTCCATCTCTGTTCAGAACTATGACTGCTTCTGCTATTCGCCAATCATAGTACCACCACTTGAAGTGTGGAGTGATGTCCTGAGGCATTTCCCTAAGAGGGATCTTCGACATAGTACGTGGAGGATGCCACTTCAACACAATCTTTGACTTCCCGGTTCGTGGATCCACTTCAGACCTTCAAATGTACCTCGTAGGTTGCTGAGGCCTGAAGTTTACCCACCGGGTGTGGTACTCTTTCTTTAACGTAGCTTTGAACCAACCTGACATCTTTCTGGGATCAGCATAAAGTAGCTTCAGCTTTGCCAGTTGGTTGTGCTCAAAACCAGGTAGAGTTTTTAGATCATGTGGGAATCTAAAATACTCGATACCTTTCTCTCTCTTAACCGCATAAGCGTTAAGGTCATCAAAATACGCCCACGATATAATCTTGCCAGACACCTTTTGATGTTTCTTCACTCTGTAGAGCTTGGTGTAGGCATCAGACGTTGGAGCACTTCGTTGGGCACGAAGATCCGCAAAACAAGCAGCCCATTCAGCCTTTCTCTCTTTGACTTCCTCCTCAGTAGCTCTTGCTGTATCTTCTTGTTTCTCGGACTCTTCTTCCATCTTATCCAGAGTATCAAAAGTCTCGCTAACCAGATTGTCATCCAGATTTGGAATGACATGACCTTCAGTATCAGTGTACTCTGGATAGCATTGGTCTGTTATATCCTCTATCTCAATCTCATCTACGTCGTGTAGTTCTTCATCACTATCAACTTGGACTTCGGGAGCGTCTTTCACTATGTCGTCGGCGTTGAGTTTGAACATTTCTGCCAACTGTTCCTTAGTGAAGCTGTGAATAATCTCTCCCTCTTCAGGGGTATACTCAACCGATCTCCTTACGATACCCTGCAGATCAAGAATCATTGTTAACTGACTCCTGACCTGTTGTGGGGGTCGACATCGTATTCATCTCTTTGAAAGTTTGGATCTGCTTGATTTAAACATCCAACACAATACTTGTTAGTAAGTAATCAAACACAATCATTATTAAGACAAAAGATATAAACATTAATTACATAAGTGTTACACAATTTTTCCAAGTACAAAAGCCTTTTAAATACAGAAACATAAATAACTAATCAGTACTTTTGTCTTGAATCTCAGGAGTATCTTCAGGTGGGGCAGACGTAGAGGTTCCTTGGTCTTGACGTTGTTTAGAACGCCTCTCGTCTGCTGCTTCATCACTTTGTTCTCCTGCAGCCTCTCCTCCTTCATCATCATCATCATCATCTTTCTTGTCATCACTATCATCACCTTCCTCACTTTCATCATCCTCATCATCGTCATCCTCATCATCGTCATCCTCATCATCATCGTCCTCCTCATCATTGTCCCCTTCACCAATCTTGAGGGGCTCACTCTGAGTTCCTTTTAGCTTTAGCAAGATAGACTTGTTTGTAGTCTTTAACTCCTCCAACTTCCTATCCGTCTCAGTCTCGTGCTCTAATAGACCAGTGATCTGATCAGTCTGTGCAGCGATCAGCTGAGCTTGAGATGAAGTCAACTCCCTTAACTGATGAATATCAGCTGTCTGGGAGGAACACTGCTCTCTTAACTGCTGAATCTGAGCAGTCATGGCCTTATCAGAGGCTAGCAGCTTGACCACCATGCTGTTGAGTGCTGCAAGCTGCTCTACCACTGAGACAGGTGGTATGAATGAGCTAGTTGGAGCAGATGAGGGTCCGGTTTGGTGAGTAGTGGTGATTGTGGTGGCTGTGGTGAATATGGGAGAGGATGGGAATGATGTAGTGGGGGGTACAGTGGTGGTGGTGGTGGATGTGGGAGTGTGAGATGTAGGAATAGTGGTGGTGGCTTGAGGTGTTTAGGATGGAGTGGATGTGGTGGCTGTGGTAGTGATGGAGGTGGTGAATCGTATTCGTTTACTCTTCTTACCATGCGGTCTCGCCATGGTCTTCCTCCTTTTCCCAATAGACACCGGGGTTCCTACTCTGGTGCTGGGTTCATCAGGGGCATAAGCCGGATCAGACTCTGTGTGTGGATCCCCTGATGTGCCAGACTGACCACCCACAACCCTCAGTCCTCTCTCTGTGGCAACCACTTTGCTGCCAATTCTCTTGGTCAGACCTTCTTCCTCGCTCTCTTCCTCAACATCGTCTGGCGGGCAGAAATCAGGTACAAACCCGGCAGCAGCCGTGTCTGTATGTGGTGATGGCTGAGCTGTGTGAGTGGAGGGGCCCTCATAAATAACTGGCCCACCATTGCCATCATGGCTATCATCGTCATCTGAGTCATCAGATGGTATCGCAATCACCTCAGTGTCAGATCCGCTGTCATCATGACGCCATTTGTGTCTCCTTGGCGCAACATGATCAGCCCGGGCTAGATGCCCTATCAACCTCTTCATAACTTGCTTCACCTGCTTGCCCCTATACACCTTCATTCTTCCAAGAGTGGTGTCATCCATGATCTCTAATGCCACTGAATCACTCTTTTCCTTGGGAAGATCAAGCAACTTCTCATCAAAAATCAGCTGTAGGAATCGGGGGTACATGCAGAAGCCTTCCTTCCCCTTTGCCTCTAAATTCTCTATCAGATACGTGAAGATCATGTTGGAGAAGCTGAAGGGGTGGTTTAGGACCGATGTAACATAGGCATTCTGGATTTGGTCCGACAGATCATCAAACCCACCCCTCCTGGATGCTATGCACTTCAGTATGACGTGTGCTAGGTACTTGTACAGGGGGCTCAGGTTGCTCTTGTTCAGCACACCCGAGTTGATATCCCCGCAGCACTCGATCCTCATAAAGCCACCTCGAACCGTCAGAGGATGCAGCTTAAGTGGATGATCCTCATCATCACCAAATCCCAATACTCTCCTGATATCTGTCGCTGTGATCTCGATCTCCCTACCAAAGATAGTACTTCGGATGCGGTAGGGTTCCACAGATCGATCTACCGAAGCTCCCTCCCAGAATGATTGTTGAATGGACTGGTAGGGAGTACAGGGTGTAGATGTGGCTCTATATATCCGTGATTTCCTCAAAAAGTCGATGATCCCTGCAAACTCACCACCATTCCTCGAGGTGGAATCCAAGTGAGCACAAATGTTGTGCTTTGGATTAATGGACCAACGATTAGCCATATTCCTGTAACAAATAGCAAACGCACGTGAGAACACATGAAAAACAAAGTTTGACCAAATCAGAAAAACAGTTCAGTTCAATCGTGCGATTGAACTATGCGACTGAGTTCAGTCGGTTGGTCATTTGTGCGACTGGGCTTCAATCGGTTGAACAATAATGCGACTGAATTTCAGTCGGTTGATGTGTCATGCGATTGAGTTCAGTTGGGTGACTGAACCTGCGATTGGGTCAGTTGACCGAATGAACTCATTCGTATGATTCATTCGGCCGATTGAATGAATCGTCCCTTTCAATCGTGCGATTGAAGTTCATTCTGGAGTCCAGTCGTATGACACACTCAACCCATTCGCATTATTCATTCGGCCGATTGAATGAGTCGCCCCTTTCAATCGTGCGATTGAAGTTCATTCTGGGGGACCAGTCGCATGGTAGACAAAACGGTTCCATTTAAAACTCAGATTTATCAAATGGCTAAATTAAACATTAAGTTCATGTTCATTAGACTCGCAATCATGTATCTAAACCACCTAATCCATTGATTTTAACATTGTATGTGATTAAGGTAGTTTATTGTACAACTTTGTTTCAGTTCAAATCTAGGTCAAATGAGCCGGTATTTCGAACCAAATTTGACAGTTTCAATCGTCTTTCTGTCGCGTTTTACCTGTATAACAATGCCAATATGTCAGAAATCAAATATAATAGATGTTTGAGATCAAATAAAATTTGGGCAGAGTAACGGTGCGATTTTGAGAATTAGGGCGAATGGGGTCTGCGATCGACTGAGTGCCCTATTTATACTAAAACTCATCTCAGTCGGGCGACTGAATCCATTCGCTCAATTCATTCGGCCGACTCAATCTCGAGTCGTACGACCGAGTCTAATCGCACAATTGACCTCCATTCGCACATTTGACCTAGTCGGTCACTTTCAATCGGCCGATTGGGCTCATTCGCATGGCCCAATCGTACGATTGTCTTCAATCGTATATCCCATTCGTAAGACTGGATCATACTCATCATGAAGTCGTGCGATTGGGCTATACTTGTGCCATTTTAGTCATTTCATTTACCGACACTTAGTTTTCTTAAACAATTGATAAAACATTATGTGCAATTGATCATCTCAGACATGATACATTTATCCACCCGATCACCTCAGATGTGATCCATTTATCCACCCAATCACCTCAGATGTGATCCATTTATCCACCCGATCACCTCAGACGTGATCCATTTATCCATCTGATCACCTCAGACGTGATCCTTTTAACCTTTCAGAAACAATTTGTTTAAGTAAACGTTAAGCTCGTTTCGTGACATTAACAGATAACAATATACACAGTCCGACTTTGACACCCTTATACTAATAAATTGAAAAATTTTAAACTACGAACAAAATGAACATCTTTTTGTGATTTTTGTTAGGGCAGGTTTGTGTAGCTTATTAGCATTTACATCATATTAAGGACAGACTCATATGGAATCAGACAGACATAAACAACATTACTTGGAACCTTTGATTTTCATTTAACTTTAAACACTTGCATAAATTACATATCACAGCTTTCTCACTCATCTAAGACTTCTAAGATCTAACTGGGAATCATGCTTGATATGATAAGTAACATACTTTGATTATCAACTTCAGTCGGTGCATACACGATGATTGTCAGTATACTTGTCCACTTAAATTCATACACAGACTTTAGACACGCATTGGTGAAGAATTAAGTTATATTATTTCAACCAACATTTGTGGATCCCAAGCTTATATGGTAATCAGTATTCCTTAGAGGACTTTTGAGCGGTCTATAGGTATTTTGACAAGAAGAGACTATTCTTAGAGCTTTCAAAGAAAAGCCAAGCCTCAGGTCAGTGCCATCGCACAGCACAGAGACGGCAAACAATAATGAATTCTAGAATATGTAGGTTATACTTATCCTCAGGTCAGTGCCATCGCACAACAGAGAGGCACACAACCTATCTCCTTGTTAGAGCATTTCTTATTTTCTTTTTTACATAACGCACCAACAACGTTTTGTTATCAGCATGATTGCACTTGTATTCATTTTTTTCGTGCTTTGCTCTTTTTGTGATCATTTGCACACCTTTGGTGGCGTTTATTTGCTCGTTATCCCTTATCGGAAATAGCTGATTATGTTAACCAGTGATAAGATGGGAACCCACAGTTGATTGAACCATTTAGTTTAGATTGAGTTTACCAATGATGTCTACTCGTCTATTGTGTTGAATCTACTAACACATCGTATAGTGAACTAGCACCTCCCTAGATCAACTTTCTCCGTGTAATTACAATACCAACCAAGCATACTATCATTTTCCCATTTTGTTAGACTTAGACTTCTCGGATTTATAATTTTTCTATGATTTAATTAACCTTGCAAAACCAAAAATCCTTTTGGTGTTCCAAGTAACCCGATGCCTGTGTACTATCACTTTCCATTTTATTGAGTCACATTTCCTGTCCTTTTGTCTATGCCTTTTCAGCTTTACTTACCTCCCCCCCTTTTTTTTTAATAAATGAATACTGAAATAATAAATAATCTCCCCCTAAAATTCTAAAACAGAAAATCTTTTTGTGTTTTTGGATTTTTATACGACAAGGAAATTAAAAAAATTAAAATAAAAGAAATACTAAAAAAATTAAAAACAACGGTGTCGGACTATGTATCTGTTTCTTCTAATATAACATCACTTTTCTTTTTAACCTCGTTGACCTCTAGCAGATAGAAAAATCTGGGTTTATCAAATGGTTTGGTGTAGAGGTCATCGCGTTGAAAATCTGTGTTAATTTTGACCACATCAATTAAATGTTTTTCATAGCAGTCGCGTATGAAGTGATACTTGATGCCTATGTGTTTGGTCTTAGGATGTTGGACCGTATTTTTAGTTACGGCAATTGCAGCAGAATTATCAACAAATATAGGAGTAGAAGTGAATTGCAAACCGTAGTCCCGCATTTGCTGTTGTATCCAAATGATTTGAGAGCAGCAGCTGGCGGCGGCAACGTATTCAGCTTCACAGGTAGATAGAGCGACTGACGTCTGCTTCTTGCACTGCCAAGTTACCAATCTTCTCCCGAAAAATTGGCATCCTGCTGACGTAGACTTGTAATTCATTTTGCAGCCTCCATAATCCGAGTCACTATACGCCGTTAGCTCAAAGTCATCATCATAAGGATACCACAACCCCAGTGTTGGAGTACCCTTCAGATAACGAAAAATCCTCTTGACTCCAATGAGATGATTTACTTTGGGTTTCGCTTGATATCGGGAACATAAACATGTGGCATACATGATATCTGGACGCGATGCAGTGAGATACATGAGAGATCCGATCATTCCGCGATACATGGTGGCATCCACCAAATCCCCATTCTCATCAGGAGCCACATCAGGATTTGTGGCGAGTGGGGTACCGGCAGCAGAGACATTTTCCATATCAAAGTGACTAAGAATGTCACCTACATACTTACTCTGATGCAGAAAGATGCCGGTAGGGGTTTGATCCACCTGTAATCCTAGGAAGAACTTCATTTCTCCCATGGCACTCATCTCAAACTCAGTCTTCATCACAGATTCAAACTCTTTACATAACTCTTCATTTCGTCAACCGAAGATTATGTCATCCACATATATTTGCACCAGAAGCAAATCACCATCCTTTTCTTTGATGAACAATGTACAGTCAATCACACCCCTGCGAAAGCCGTGCTTCAACAGATGGGTGGAGAGCTTTTCATACCACGCTCGAGGAGCTTGATGTAGCCCATACAGAGCTTTGTCTAGCTTGTAGACTCTGTCCCGATGATAAGGATCATCGAATCCTTCGGGTTGACTGACATATACCTCTTCACGGATTTCCCCATGCAAGAATGCACTCTTAACATCTAGTTGATAGACTTTGATCTTCATGTAAGAGGTGTAGGCTAGAAAGATGCGAATAGCTTCCATTCTAGCTACTGGACCAAAGACTTCATTGTAGTCGATTCCTTCGACTTGTCTGAAGCCCTGAACGACCAACCGTGCCTTGTTTCTGATAACAACACCCTGGTCATCCTTCTTGCATTTTAGTACCCATTTGGTACCAATTACTTTGACTCCTTTGGGTCGGTCAACAAGATTCCACACTCCAAGTTTCTTGAACTGTAGCAACTCCTCTTGCATAGCATTGACCCAGGCTTCATCCTTAAGGGCATCACTTACGTGTTTGGGTTCAATTTAAGAGACAAAACATCTGTAAGCTCCATCATTCACGTAGCCCTTTTCCATTACTTCAGCGTAATCAGCAGTGTAGAATCGACTTCTAGTCTGCACGTCAGAGTGGAGATCACCAATGATAGCATCTGGCGGATGACTCGTACTGATCCTAGTCAAAGGAGTTGTAGGAACAACAACTTCAGAGTCAAAAGTTATGACTGGAGGTTCAGTATCTGTATTTCCAGATGTAGGTTCAGCAGCTGAAAAGCTTCCTTCTTGATTAACATTTGGTGCATTGCTGGTTTCAATTGCTTCTTCTTCATCAGAGGAGTCCTCACTATCATCCCGATCAGCTGTGGCAGATCCCGATGAACCACTTGCAGGTGTTGCATTGCTAGTATCCAGATTTGGTGAGTTGAGAACATCGTGTATCATTTGAGTAGCAATATCATCATCTGAATCTATCTGAGAAAGATTGAATGATTTGAAAAAGCCATCGTAGTCAAAGAATGACGATGGACCTTTTCCAGCAGGGGGATAGTGAAACGTTGAACATCAACATTGCACCATACTTGTACCTGACCAGTAGAGTTGTTGTAAACTCGTTTGTCGGGTATATTGTATCCCAGAAAGATCCCCTGATCTGCCTTTTCATTGAACTTACCCTCTTGAGTTTTCTTCAAAAGCATACAAGGAGCACCGAAAGGTTCCAGATACTCCAGGTTAGGCTTACGCTTCTGTAGTAACTCATAGCAAGTCTTCCCGTGCCTCTTCACTACTGACACACGATTAAGTGTGTAGCATGCATTGGCAACAGCTTCATTCCAGAACTGCACTGGCAGTTTTGAGTCTACCAACATAGTCCTGGCGGTCTCGATCAGACTCCTGTTCTTTCGCTCAGCAACTCCATTCATCTGTGGTGTGTATGCAGAGGTGAATTGATGAACAATTCCCTTTTCTTTGCAGAAAGCATCTATCCACTGATTCTTAAACTCGGTTCCATTATCTGAGCGAATCTTTCGCACCTTCAGTTTGTAAAGTGATTCCAGAGTGGTGACCAGCACTTTGAATGACTCAAAGGTTTCTGACTTTGCTTTCAGAAACATCACCCACGAGAATCGTGAGTAGTCATCAGTGACTACAAAGCAGTACCAGTCTCCTGCAATACTCTTCGTGCTAACTGGACCGAATAAATCCATATGCAGTAGCTCCAGGGGCATCTCGATAGAATTGACATTCTTGGTCTTGTGAGATTTCCTGGTTTGCTTTCCTTTCTTGCATGAGACACAGAAATCAGGAAGCTTGAAGTTCTTGACAGGAACTCCATCAACTAAGTTGTTATGAATCAGATGATTCATCTTCCTATGATTAATGTGTCCCATTCTTCTGTGCCACGAAATGGAGTCCTTCTCTGTAGCTTTGGATAAGAAACATTGAACAGTAGAAGCACTAGTAGAAGCATTAGACATATCTAGAACATACAAGTCATTATATCTAGATGCGGACATTAATACCTGCTCCTCTGGAATATCCATTTCTTTCTTCAGAATGTAACATTTCGATTGTCAAACATGACTTTGAAGCCCTTGTCACAAATCTGAGACACAGAAAGCAGATTGTTTTCTAATTGCTGAACAAAGTTGACTTTATCGAACCTTACCTTTTCATTACCTACTTTTCCCTGAGCGGTAATGTATCCTCCTCTGTTTCCAGCAAAGGAAACGTGTCCCCCTTTAATTTGTTTGACATTGAAAAGGAGAGACTTATTTCCCGTCATGTGCCTGGAAGCTCCGCTATCTACGATAGATGTATTTGTAGATGCACTATAGCGGACAACCTGCACATAAGAGAAAATAATCAGTTAAGGAGGGGGACCCAAGCCTTGACTGGCTTGGGTTTTCCAGAGGAATCAACCATCATGAATTCGACCCGCTGTCCTTTATCAGTGGGTGGAATCTCAACATTCAGCTCGTCCTTGCTTTCAGTCTCATCAGTCGTTTTGGCTTTCCACAAACCATCCCTGTGAAAGGATTGTGTGTGGTAAACCTTAGACTGATTTACAGTTTGAGCATACGGTTTAGATTCAGAAACAGGTTTCGCCGCTGGCATCACAGACTTGTCAGTGACTTGTCTGTGTTGCCTTTGACGTGGAGGAGACGAAAACGACCTAGAAGGTGTTTTAGACCGAATAGGTGTTTTCGATCTAACAGGAGTCTTAGATTGCTGTTTTGAATCTAGATTAATTTTGTTGTTCAGCTCAACCTTAATTCTTTGAGTCTGATAGCGAGGACAATTTGTAGAAATATGACCGCGCTGTCCACAAGTATAGCAGGACCTCCATTCATCAGGGCTAGGAGATCTCTTGTGGGGCGGTAAATAAACTTCTGGTTCTTTCTTTTTGTTCTCACTTTTAAGGCTTACACCTCCCTTGACAAATTTAACTTGTTTAACATTATGTGTGTTTTGTCTTGGAAGATGATGGGATTCTTGTTTCACTGATTTAGATTAAGTGGTTTTGCAATTCTTAGGTTGTGTAGTAGTCGATTTTTGACCCAACCCAAGAGATGTTTGAACATTCTCTTCCACCTGGTTTCCAGTGATTTTTGTGCCAGTGGTGCCTGATGTAGATGCTTTCTGGTCAGTAGCCGGAGGGGCAGATTTAACTGATGTGTCTGGATCGCTGACCAGAGGAGTTGTCACCACATGATCCTTTATTGGGTTATTATTAATTGGACGTTGTTTGGTGTTCAAAAGGATCTCATGTGGTGGAGGCACAACCTTATATCCCAAACCTTCCCCGTTGTTGCGTTCTTTAACCAAGTTTTTCAAAATATGTGAGGAACTAGCTAGACTGTGGAGTTTTTGTTTCAAAGACTCGTTTTCAACTTGTAAAACCGCTCGTTCCCTTTTAGTTTCTTTGATTGTTTTTAAGTAAAACTTGATATCATTTTCTTGGTTAAATGCAACAACCTCAGTTTCTTTTAACTGTTTCTTTAACGCTTCAACCTTTTCTTTATAGCTGTTTTCATTTTGTTTTAAGATTCTGTTTGCCTCAGTGCACAATTTTAAATCATTTACTAAGTTATCATTGTGATCTAATAACCTAGCAAATTTCAGATCAATGCTTTCCCTAAATTTATCACATTCAGCACAAACGTGTCTAGCAAAGAGTTCATCTTTCGATTCTACCTGTGCAGATGTAGACGTTCCAGCCATGAAAGCATTTTAAGGCTCAGATTGTGCTTCAGATTCAGCATTCAACTCATTTTCAATAAGTTGATCAACAGCAGCTGTGACTTCATCCAATTTAGCAGTGTCAGGTTCAGCCGAGTTCTCCCCCTCACTGGCTGAGTCTTCATTGAGATCATCAACAGATGCTATGTTGGCTTCACTATCAGATAAGAATCGAAGGACCAGTCCTGTCCTTCATCACCTTGCGCCACCAAAGCCTTTGAGTCACTGCTGGTTGAAGCTGGTCTCTTCTCTTTCTCTTGCTTTGTGAAGGAGGAGAATGGGTTTCCATTTCCAGTCTTCTTAGGTTTGACACATTCCCGCTTGAAGTGTCCTTTCTCCCCACAGTTGAAACAGGTGACTTTTGACTTTTCGAAGCCAAAAGTAGTATCTTTTGTAGCCACCAGATTTTGACCTGTTTTCTTCACAAATTTCTTTTCTCGTCGCACAATGCTCGTGAGAGTCCACATAATATCCATCCTCTCCAACTCATTCTCATCCACCTGCTCGTAATCTTCATCAGCCAAGTGGCAGTTTCCTATCTTCCCAGCAACCAAACCATCATAGGAATGGACCACAATAGCAAGCAGGTCCATGTGTTCCTTGGCCACTTCCACAGTTACCTTACCCAAGTTCTCTGTTACTAACTTTGTCGATTGAGCTTCAGTAACACTGTGTTGAACCCCTGATGAGACCATTGACTCACCAACAGATAATGAGCTTTGTCCAGATGCAGATGTATTAGTAACAAAAGCAGTCTGCAGAGGAGCATTTGAAGACTTGGCAATAGGAGTTGGAGTCACGTTGTAGAGTGTCGGATCCTGAGCATAAGAACCCTTCTTTGCCTTGTACTTGTGTCTGACTTCTTCCTCTCGCAGTTTCAGGATAAAGTCATTTATATCCAATGTCTCAAGAGCTGAATTGTGTCGCAAGGTGGAAATAAATGAATCCCACTTTTCAGGAAGTCCATCAGCCAAACTGGAGACCTTTTCTTCTTTTGACGTGGTTACCCTATGAGTGTGAAGTTCACTCATCAGATGATAGAATCGGTCAATTATGTCGTCCAAACTCTCATTCCCAATAGCTGAAAAATTATCAAATTCTTTCTTAAGTGCTTTGGCCTTCAAAGACTTCAGAGTTGAGCTACATTCATATCTTTTCTCGAGAGCTTTCCAGAATTTCTTGCTTTGTTTATGATCAGAATACTGATGGAAGATCTCTTTAGGAATAGACTGGGTGAGCATCGCGTAAGCTTTCTTTTCAGCATTGTAGGCAGTCTTTTGAGCATCAGTCGTTCCACTCAACGTTAATGGCAAACCATCAGCACCAACTGGCATGGTATAACCAGTTTCAATAGCATTCCAAAGATTAGTGTCCACACCATTAAGATGAATCTCAAACCTCTGCTTCCACTGCGGGAATTCATCAATAGACAGAAGCTTAGGTGGCTTATTGTGGTTACCAATCTCATTCTCCAGAAGCAGTAAGTTCTAGATCCTTGAGTCTTTCCCTGCTGAGAACGCGGAATTTTCAGAGTCCATAATGAATTTTGACTTAAACTTGAAAACAAACTGTTAATACGATTGGGGAGTACGACTGGGATGCGATTAACACTAATAGTATGCGATTGAACTCAACCGTGCGATTGAACAGGCGACTGAGACACTTAGGTGGCTGAACAGACCGACTGAGTCAACTGGGCGACTGAACTGTGCGACTGGCTTAATCGGTCGATTGGACTAGGCGACTGACTCAATCGAGCGAATGAACAGGCGACTGGACTTCAGTCGTACGATTGAGATAATCGTGCGACTGAGACTGCTGAAATCGAGATTTTTCGCAACTTTTGACCTAAAACGCAAGTTTTGACACCCTAGACGGCTGAAAGTCGAAAAATATTGATTTTTCAGAACATGCAAACGTAAAGACTTGATTTTTAGCAGAAAAATTGGATCTTTTCGTGTAAAAACGTTGACTTTACCAAAAACTTGATTGAATCCATGAAGAATCAAGAACCTGGCTCTGATACCACTTGTTAGGACCGTGTATGTACAGAGTACTAACTGATTCTTCGTTATACCGGATCAAATAGTGCGGAATCCTATTTGATTGGCGATCCAATCAGGGAGAACGTAATCAAGATCACTCCTAAAGAATAGAAAACGTTAAGAACCACCAAAGCTGGAGCTCAAGAACTTGCCAAGCCATTTGAAGTATGCTTTTCTTGGGGATAATGACACAATACCGGTCATTATTGCCTCTAATTTAGAAATGGTGCAAGAACAAGCTTTATTAGAGGTTCTCAAGGAGAACAAAGGAGCTATTGGATGGACGATTGCGGATCTTAAGGGAATTAGTCCATCAATTGTCATGCACAAGATAATCACCACCGAAGATACAAAACCAACACATGAAGCTCAAAGGCGATTAAATCCGAATCTAAGGGAGGTAGTAAAGAAGGAGGTAATTAAATGGTTGGACGCAGGAATTATTTATCCAATTTCGGATAGTGCTTGGGTAAGTCCTACCCAAGTTGTGCCTAAGAAGGCGGGCATTCAAGTAGTTAAGGATGAAAGCGGTGAACAAATTGCCACCCGACCAGTTACCGGGTGGCGTGTGTGTATTGACTACCGTAAATTGAATGCCGCCACTTCTAAGGACCATTTCCCGCTACCTTTCATTGACCAAATTATTGAAAAATTATCAGGTCAAAAATACTACTGTTTCTTAGATGGGTATTCGGGTTACAATCAAATAGCAATACACCCAGATGACCAACACAAGACCACCTTCACTTGTCCATATGGCACCTTTGCCTTTCGGCGAATGCCATTCGGTTTGTGCAATGCACCGGCGACTTTTCAACGATGTATGATGAGTATCTTCTCAGACATGGTTGGAGAGTCACTTGAAGTATTTATGGATGACTTCTCAATTTTTGGCACTAGTTTTGAATCGTGTCTCAACGAACTACAAAAAGTTTTAAAAAGATGTGTTGAGAAAAATTTAGTGCTTAGTTGGGAGAAAAGTCATTTTATGGTGCAAGAGGGTATTGTGTTAGGTCATGTAGTATCGGAAAGGGGGATGGAGGTGGATAAGGCACAAATAAAGGTAATTTCATCTTTGCCACCACCGAAAAATGTTAAAGGTGTAAGGTCATTCTTGGGACATGCGGGTTTTTATAGACGTTTTATCAAGGGTTTTGTGTTATCACGAAGCCTTTATGTAATTTGTTATTAAAAGATGCTCCATTTGACTTTACTGACGAATGTTTGCAAGCATTTACTGTTTTGAAGGAACAGCTGGTCAAAGCTCCTATTTTGCAACCACCGGATTGGTCAAAGCCATTCGAGATCATGTGTGATGCAAGCGACACTACAATTGGTGCAGTTTTGGGTCAACGAGTTGATAAGAAGCCGGTGGTAATTTATTATGCAAGTAAAACTTTATCTGAAGCGCAACTGAATTACACTACGACCGAGAAAGAATTACTAGCGGTGGTGTATGCTTTGGATAAGTTTCGATCGTATATTTGGGGGAGCAAAGTGGTTGTTTATTCGGATCATAGTGCGGTCCGGTACTTGATGGAGAAAAAAGACGCGAAGCCTCGTTTAATTTGATGGGTGTTGTTGTTACAAGAGTTCGATCTAGAGATACGGGATAAAAAGGGGAGTGAGAATGTAGTAGCGGATCATTTATCTCGGATCCCGGTGGAAGAAACTGACGATGTGAGTGAAATAAATGAAAGGTTTCCTGATGAGCAACTCTTAGCCGTTTCCACTTCTGCTGCACCGTGGTATGCTCATTATGTAAACTACCTAGCCACGGGGGCCATCCCAAATCATTGGACGAAAAAGCGACGACAACAATTTATGGTCCAAGTGAAACAATACATTTGGGACGAACCAGATCTTTTTAAGATCGGACCTGATCAAGTCATTCGAAGGTGTGTGCCGGAAACTGAGGTGTTGGAAATTCTGACTCATGCTCATTCATCCGCGTGTGGGGGTCATTTTAGTGGTCAAAAGACCGGTCACAAAGTGCTCACTTGTGGGTTTTATTGGCCTACAATTTTCAAGGATGCAAGAGATTATGCAAAGAATTGTTTGAATTGTCAAAAGATGGGCAGCATATTAAAACGAGATGAGATGCCAATGCAACCGATCCTTGTGGTTGATATTTTTGATGTTTGGGGCATCGACTTCATGGGCCCTTTCCCAAACTCATGTGGTTATTTGTACATTCTTGTTGCAGTGGATTATGTCTCGAAGTGGGTTGAAGCAATTGCAACACGAACCAACGATCACACGGTAGTATGTAAGTTTGTGCAATCTAACATCTTTTCATGGTTTGGGTTGCCTCGGGTGATTATAAGCGACGGTGGATCGCATTTCAAGAATTTTAACTTTGGGAAGTTGTTGAAGAGGTTCAATGTGAACCATAGAATTGCAACTCCATATCACCCACAAACTAGTGGTCAAGTAGAGGTGTCAAATCGTCAAATTAAAGAAATCTTGATGGAAACCGTTCGGGTTGATAAGAAAGATTGGTCGGTGAAGTAGGATGATGCACTATGGGCATACCGAACAGCGTATAAAACACCAATTGGAACAACACCGTATCGATTGGTGTATGGGAAAGGTTGCCATTTACTACTGGAGTTAGCTTATAGAGCTTGGTGGGCAGTCAAGAATGTCAACATGGAGTATAATGAAGCTGGCGAGTTAAGAAAGTTGAAGTTGTGTGAGTTGGAAGAAATCTGAGATGAGGCATATGAATGTGCATCCGCTTACAAGGACAAGCTTAAACGGGTTCATGATGCGAAGTTACGGAAGAGAGTTTTTGCAGAAGGGAAAAAGGTGTGGTTATATAACTCTAAGCTCAAGTTTTTTCCCAGGAAGTTAAAAAGCAAATGGATGGGACCGTATGTGATTATAAGAGTGGGTCAATTTGGTGAAATAGAGATTGAAGACCCCAAGGATCATGTGAAACAAGTGGTAAATGGTCACCGCCTCAAACCATACTTAGGTTGGAATGACTTGAAAACGCTTGAAGTGGACAAGGTAAGCTACATCCTCCATCCACTGGAGGACGGTAATGTTTAAGAGGCCCAGGTTTACGGTAGTGTAAATATTTAGTTTTGTTCTTGTTTTGCTTTATTTTGTTTTGTTTGATTGCAATTTTTTGTTTTCGTTCGGGTAACAAATAGTTTTAGGATCATGTTGAGGACAACATGGGATTTTCGAGGGGGTAGGTAATTTCTATCTCATCGACATTTCATGTTTTACCATATTTTATTTAAATTTTAAGAGATTAGTTTGAGTTAAAAAATAATTAAAAATTAAAAACTACACCGTAAATTACAGTACACACCGTAACTTACGGTGGACTTGTCTTGTGTTTACGGCAGTATTGCACTGCCTTACGGTAGGATTTCAAGCTAGTGGCTACCGTAACTTACGGTAGCCACCGTAAATTACGGTAGCTTCCTGGTCGACGGTTTCAGCAGTCTTCTAAAAAAAATTTCCCTTTTACAAAACCCATGATTTTTCACCATCCTTCATCTTCTTTACCATCTTCCATCTCCCTTTCTTTTTCTCCATAACACTCATAACCCACAACCTTGATTTCTTCATAAGTCCTTCAATTCTCAACCAAATCAAGTGATGCTTGAGTCTATCTTGACTAGAATTTCACGTAGATTCTGATTTTGAGAAGCAAATTACGAAAAAACAAAGTTTTTTGGTTCGAATTGTAAGCCCTAGGTCCGAAAATTTTTAGGGGTTTCAAGCTTTTGCCTTTCTCGGCCTTTAACATCATCAATTGGAGGTATGTCACATTGTTTTGTTGTTTTTGATGGTGCATTGTGAAGATTAAGGTTTATGTTTTGTTGTTCTCATTGGTCCATACACATTTGCTTGTTTTTGGTTTATGTTTGGATGACATGGTTGTTTGATCATTGTTATGGATTGTAGATGTAAGTTTGATGATAAAGTTGTGAACTTTGGGAACCTTTACATTGTAGAGACATTATGCCCAATTTTTGAAAAAAAAAATTTATAAACTCTTGGTTAACTAACATCTACAACCATAGTAACAAGCAAGTGTGGGGATATTGTGGAAGAAGGATGTTAGGACCGTGTACGTACGGAGTACTAACCGATTCTAAGTTAAACCAGATCAAATAGTGCGGAATCCTATTTGATTGGCGATCCAATCAGCGAAAACGTAATCCGGATCAATACTAACGATTAGAAAACGTTAAGAATTGATTAGCAATGACCAGGAACGTTCTATGAAGTTGGAATGAACGAACAGGGTGCTCTGGGTCGACTAGGGTTATGAATATTCGAAGTGTTACCTTTTTCCACGAATTAAGTGGTATTTATAGGTTACAGATCTCATTCGTGCGACTGAGCCTTGCGACTGGCTCAGTCGTGCGATTGAGTAATACGATTGATTCATTCGAACGCTTGAGTCAGTCTTATGACTCAACCGGGCGATTGACTCAATCTCCTAGTTCAACCGTGCGATTGAACCATTCGCATGGTTCAGTCGTGCGACTGAAAAAGATTCTTAGTCAAACACATTCTTGAACCTTTAACGATTCAGAACTGTGTCTCACAACTGTAAACCTATATAACATGGTCATATTATGTGTGTAACAACTAATAATATAATTAGATATAACATTATATAATCAACAACCATATAAAGAAGAGATTCTCATAAGATTGATTGAACATTACAGATGTATTACAAGATAGAAGTCTATTACATTTGAGCTCACTAGACTAGAACTGGGGACATGTGTACCAACAAACTCCCCCTTGGACCTAGTTCTATCTAGACCTTTACTTCTTTCTTGAACTCTTCAAACCTTTTTAATCTCTCTTCTTTGGAAACCCCCGCATGGATATTTAGCGCAAAGCATAGACGTATTATGTGTTGAAACTGTAGAGCTTGCACAATATCCTGCGTATCGAAAAACAGTGGCCACTTGTACAGCGTATACACATCAGACGCTGACAAGTTGATAAGCCACATGGGGTCGAACACCCTTAAAGCTTCCATTGACCCGTCCTTTTCCAAAACAATGACTGCCTCACCCGAGCGCCAGTCATAGTACCACCACTTAAAGTGTGGGGTAAAGTCCTGTGGCATCTCCCTTAGTGGAATTCTGGACATTGTGCGCGGAGGTCGCCACTTCAGAACTATCTTAGGCTGACCAGTGATGGGACTTACCTCAGACCTTCTGAGGTACCTCGTAGCCTGCTGAGGTTTGAAGTTTACCCATCTGGTCCTATATTCCTTCTTCAATGCAGCCTCAAACCAGCCAGACATCTTCTTTGGATCAGCATAAAGAAGCTTTAGGCGTGCCAACTGGTTGAGTTCAAAACCTGGGAGAGTCTTCAGATCATGAGGGAATCTAAAGTACTCGATTCCCCTCTCCCTCTTCACTGCATATACTCCGAGGTCATCAAAATGATCCCAAGCTATAATCTTCCCTGACACCTTCATATTCTTCTTTACTTTGTATAACTTAGTGTAGGTACTCTGAGTTGTTGTAGGATGTTGTGCTCGTACCTCGGCGAAGCAAGCCGCCCATTCAGCCTTTCGAATGTCAACTTCGGCGTCCGTGGCTTGAGCTTGGCTTGTTGAGGCTTCAGCTCCCTTTTCTTTATCATGGAGTTTATCCAGAATATCACTATCAAGGTTGTTCACCAGATCAGGAAACGCGTTTCCCTCTTGATCAGTGTATTCTGGATAATGCTGATCTGTGATGTCTTCAATTTCAATTTCTTCAACATCTTTAAGTTCGTCATCATCAGCATCATCAAAAACTGGAGCATCTTTAACGATTTCGTCTGGATTCAGACGAAACATTTCAGCCAGTTGCTCATCAGTGAGGTCGTGAATAATTTCTCCTTCTTCAGGAGTATAACTCACCGACCTTCTGACGATCCCCTGCAGATCAAGAATCATTGTTAGTTGAGACTTGACCTGTTGGAGGGGAGCAACATCATATTCGTCTTTCTGAAAGTTAGGATCTGTTCGATTTAAACACGCAACACAATACTTGTTAGTAAAGAATCAAACACAGTCATTAACTTAAGATATAAACATTCATTAAATAAATGTAACATAATTTCAAATACAAAAGTCTGTTAACTACATAAACATGACTAACTAAACAGTACTTTTGTCTTGAATTTCCGGAGTTTCTTCAGTTGGAGCAGACGAAGAGGGTCCTTGATCATGTCGGCGTTTAGAACGCCTTTCGCCTGCTACATTATCACTTTGATCTCCGGCAATTTCTCCTCCTTTACCTTCATCATCTTCCTTCTTCTCATCACCATCATTACTCTCATCACTACCATCATCATCATCGTCATCATCCTCATCATCTTCATCATCATCGTCCTCATCCTCACCATCATCATCATCAGCTTCCCCGATCCTGAGCGGCTCACTCTGAGTGCCTTTTAGCTTAAGCAGCAGAGTTTTATGAGCCGCCTCTAGCTTTCCCATCCTCTCATCAGTCTCAGCCTCGTGTTGTAACAAGCCTGTGATCTGATCAGTCTGTGAAGTGATCACTTGGGCTTGTGAGGATGTCAACTCCCTCAATCTCTCAATCTCAGCTGCTTGCGATGAACTTTGCTCTTGCAGCTGGAGAATCTGAGCTGTCTTAGCCTTATCAGAGGCTAGCAATTGGAGCACCATGCTGTTTAGAGCAGCAAGTTGCTCAACCACCGAGACAGGTGGTAGAACTGAGCTAGAAGGGGCAAATGAGGTTTGGGTTTGGTGAGTGGTGGTTGTAGTGGTGGCTGTGGTGTAGATGGGAGGAGATGGGATGGCTGTAGTGGGTGGTACAGTGGTGTTGGTGGTGGAAGATATGGAAGTTTGAAGTGGAGGTATAGTAGTGGTGGTGGGTTGAGATGTGGTGAATGTGGTGGCAGTGGTGATTGGTGTAGAGACGGAGGTGGTGAATCTAAGCCTCTTGCCCTTCTTACCATGCGGTCTGGCCATGGATTTCTTCCTCTTCCCTGTAGATACCGGGGCAGCAGTCTGTGTACTGGGTGCATCAGGGGAGTATGCGGGATCTAACTCTGTTTGTGTATCCCCCGATGTCCCAGTCTGCCCTCCAACAGTCCTCAACCCCTTTTCAGTGGCAACCACCTTGCTGCCTTCCCTTCGGGTCAAGCCCTCTTCCTCACTCTCGTCCTCGTCGTCATCAGGTGGACGGAAGTGAGGTACAAACCCAGCAGTAGTAGTGTCAGTGTGAGGAGGTGGCTGGGTTGTATGTGTGGAGGTGCTCCCAGATGTATCCGGCCGAGCATCGCCATCATGGCTGTCATCATCATCAGAATCATCCGATGGAATAGCAATCACCTCAGTATCAGAATCACTATCCTCATGACGCCACCTGCGTCTTCCTGGGGCTACATAATCAGCCCGGGCCAGATGCCCAATCAGTCTCTTCATTGCAGGTTTCACTTGCTTTCCTCTGTACACCTTCATCCTTCCCAAGGTGGTATCATCCATGATCTCAAGAGGTACAGCATCGCTCTTGTCCTTTGGGAGGTCTGGCAGCTTCTCATTGAAGATAAGCTGTAAGAATCTGGGGTACATACAAAACCCCTCCTTCCCCTTAGCTTCGAGATTCTCTATCAGGTATGTAAATATCATGTTGGAGAAGCTAAAAGGGTGGTTGAGGACCAATGCAACATACGCATTCTGAATTTGGTCCGATAAGTCATCAAAACCACCCCTCCGCGAAGCAATGCACTTCAGGATGACGTGCGCCAAGTACTTGTACGGGGGACTCAGGTTGCTCTTGTTTAGCACACCTGAAGTGATATCCCCACAGTACCCTATCCTCAAGAAGCATCCACGTACAGTAAGCGGGTGGATCCTGAGTGGGTGAGTCTCATCATCATCAAATCCTAAGACTCTCCTGATGTCAGCAGCACGTATCCCAATCTCCCTACCGAAGATAGAACTTCGTATGCAGTAGGGCTCAACTGATCTGTCCACTGTAGCACCTTCCCAAAATGCCTGATGTACTGACTGATACGGTGTACAGGGTGTGGAAATAGCTCTGTAAATCCTAGATCGCCTCAAAAAGTCTATAATTCCCGAAAAGTCTCCTCCATTCCATGAGGTGGAATCCAAGTTAGCACAGATGTTGTGCTTTGGATTTATAGTCCACCTGTTAGCCATATTCCTGTAACACATAGCAAACACATGTTATAAACGTGTAAAACAGAGTTTGACTAAATCAGAAATCAGTGTAGTTCAATCATGCGATTGAACTAACCGACTGGGTTCAGTCGGTTGGACATATATGCGACTGAACTTCAATCTGGTTGATCATGTATGCGACCGACTTTCATTCGGATGATGAGTCATGCGATTAAGTTGACTAGTGAGTCTGAACCTGCGATTGATTCAATCGACCGAATGAACCCATTCGCATGTTTCATTCGGTCGACTGGATGAATCTTCCCTTTCAATCGTGCGAATCAGATTCATTCTGGAGTCCAGTCGTATGACACAATCAACCCATTCGGATTCTTCATTCGTATGATTGAGTGAGTCGCCTCATTCAATCGTGCGATTGAAGTTCATCAGGGAGACCAGTCGCATCGCAGAAAACTGTTCCATTTCAAACTGATATTTATCATTTTTACGAATTAGACATTAAGATCAGGCTTGTTAGACTCGCAATCATGTACTTAGACTGCTTAAATCATTTGTTTTAACATTTTAAGTGTTTAAGGCAGTCTATTGGTTGATTTGTTACGGTTCATCTTTTAGGGCAAATGCGGACAGATTTCACATCAGATTTGACGTTTTTGTTTCATCTTTGTGTCGCATATTAACTGTGCAACAAATACAAATGGTCAGAATGAGTATATCACAAGTATTAAAGATCAAATGAAAATTTGGCAGAGTATCGGTGCGAATCGGGAATATTAGGGCGAATGATGTCTGCGATCGACTAAGGGGGCTATTTATAGCCAGACTCAGTTCAATCGGCCGACTGGACTCATTCGCCTTTCTCATTCGGCCGAATCAAAATCAAGAGATACGATCGAGTCTAATCGCATGATTCAATCGTGCGATTGAATCTGGATCGTACGATTCGCTCAATCGACCAGGTTCATTCGATCAACTCACTTCCATTCGCACGTTTGGCCTAATCGGTCACTTTCAATCGTCCGATTGGGCTCATTCGCATGGTCCAATCTTACGATTGAGTTCAATCGTATAGCCCATTCGTATAAGTATACCCATGATGAAGGAGTGCGACTGGGCTATACTTGTGCCATATTAATTATTTCGTTTGCTGACACATAGTCTTCCTTAAACAGTTGATAAAACATTATTTGCATTTGATCATCTCAGACATGATCCATTTAACCACCCGATCACCTCAGACGTGATCCATTTATCCACCCGATCACCTCAGACGTGATCCTTTTAACCTTTCAGAAACAATCTGTTTAGATAAGCGTTAAGCTCATTTAGTGACATTTAGCAGATAACAGTATACACAGTCCGACATGACTCATTATGCTAAGAAATAAATAAAATTTAAACTACGAATGAAAACTGAACATCTTTTTGTGATTTTTGATAGGGCAGGTTTGTGTAGCCTATAAGCATTGACATTATATCAGGAACAGACTCATTTGGAATCAGACAAGCATATATACCATTACTTGGAACATTATGAGTTGATTTCATTTTTCATGATTACATATCGCAGTTTGTTCTGATCTAAGACTTCCAAGTACTAACTGGGAATCATGTTTGATATGAAACGTAACACACTTTGATCGTCAACTTTAGTTGGTGCTATCAAGACGACTGTCAGTATACTTGTCCACTTAAATTCAAGCACGGACTTTTGACATACATTGGTAATGAATTATGTTATGTTATTTCAAACAACATTTGCGTGTCCCTCACCTATATGGTAATCAGCATTCCTTAAAGAACTTTCGAGCGGTCTTTAGGTATTTTTGCAAGAAGAGACTATTCTTAGATCTTTCAAAGAGAAGCCAATCCTCAGGTCAGTACCATCGCACAGCAGAGAGGCGGCAAACAACAATGAAGTCTAGAATATATAGGTTATGCTTATCCTCAGGTCAGTGCCATCGCACAGCAGAGAGGCACACAACCTATCTCCTTGTTAGAGCATTTCATATTTTCTTTTGCACATAGCGCACCAACAACATGAGTTATCAGCTTGATTACGCTAGTATTCATTTTTTTTTTATGCTTTTGCTCTTTTTGTGGTCATTTGCACACCTTTGGTGGCATTTATTTGCTCGTTATCCCTTATCGGAAGAACTGATTGTGTTAACCAGTGATAAGATGGGAATCCACAGTTGATTGAACCTTTTAGTTTAGATTAAGTTTACCAATGAAGTCTACTTGTCTACTATGTTGAATCTACTGACACATCATATAATGAACTAGCACCTCCCTAGATCAACTTTCTCCGTGTAATTACAGCAACAATCAAACGTACTATCATTTTCCCATTTTGTTAGACTTAGACTTCTCTGATGTTTTACATTTTCAGTAAACTAATTAATATTTTTGAACTCAAACTCATTTTGCTGTTCCAAATAACTCGATGCCTGTGTACTATCATCTTCTAAAATGTCGAGTCACATTTCCTTTTTTTTTTTTGTTGTCTTTGCCTTTTCAGCTTTACTTACCTTCCCTCATTTTTTTTAAAGTAAATGCATACTGAAATAAATCTCCCCCGAAAATTCTAAAACAAAAAATCTTTTTGTGTTTTTGGATTTTATACGACAAGGGAATTAAAAAATAAAAAATAAAATAAAAAATGAAGGAAAAAGAAAATAAACGAATAGACACGAGTCGGACTATGTATCTGCTTCTTCAGCAATCACATCACTTTTCTTTTTAACGCCGTTGACCTCTAGCAGATATAAAAATCTTGGTTTATCAAACGGTTTGGTGTAAAGGTCAGCGCGCTGAAAATCCGTGTTAATTTTAATCACATCAATTAATTGTTTTTCATAGCAATCGCGTATGAAATGATATTTAATCCCGATGTGTTTTGTTTTTGGGTGTTGAACAGGATTTTTAGTGACGGCTATGGCAGCAGAATTATCAACATAAATAGGAGTGTTAGAAAATTTCAAACCGTAGTCACGCATTTGCTGTTGAATCCAGATGATCTGAGAGCAGCAACTCGCAGCAGCAACATATTCAGCTTCACAGGTTGATAGAGCAACCGAGGTCTGCTTTTTGCATTGCCACGTGACTAACCGTCTTCCAAAGAACTGACACCCTGCAGATGTAGACTTGAAATTCATCTTGCAGGCACCATAATCTGAATCGCTGTACGCAGTAAGCTTGAAGTCATCATCATGAGGATACCACAATCCCAGTGTTGGAGTACCCTTCAGATAACGAAAAATCCTTTTCACCCCAATCAAGTGATTCACTTTTGGCTTCGCTTGATATCTAGAACATAAACATGTGGCATACATGATATCTGGACGCGAGGCAGTAAGATACATGAGAGATCCGATCATCCCACGATACATAGTGGCATCCACCAAATCCCCATTCTCATCAGGGGCCACATCATGATTAGTAGCAAGAGGGGTACCGGCAGCAGATGCATTTTCCATGTCAAAGCGACTTAGAATATCGCCGACATACTTGGACTGATTTAAGAAAATGCCGGTTGATGTTTGATCCACCTGTAATCCTAGAAAGAACTTCATTTCTCCCATTGCACTTATTTCAAACTCTGCCTTCATCACAGATTCGAACTCTTTGCACAAAGCTTCATTTCTAGATCCAAAGATGATGTCATCCACATATATCTGCACCATAAGCAAGTCACCATCCTTTTCTTTGATGAATAATGTACAGTCAATTACACCCCTGCGAAAACCATGTTTCAACAAATGGGTGGAGAGCTTTTCATACCAAGCTCGAGGAGCCTGATGTAGCCCGTACAGAGCCTTGTCTAACTTGTAGACTCTGTCCCGATGATAAGGATCTTCGAATCCTTCAGGTTGACTGACATATACTTCTTCACGGATTTCCCCATGCAAGAATGCACTCTTAACATCTAGTTGATAAACTTTGATCTTCATGTAAGAGGCGTAGGCTAGAAAGATACGTATATCTTCCATTCTAGCTACGGGAGCAAAGACTTCATTGTAGTCGATTCCTTCGACTTGCCTAAAGCCTTGAACGACCAACCGTGCCTTGTTTCTGATAACAACACCCTGGTCATCCTTCTTGCACTTTAGTACCCATTTGGTACCAATTACCTTGACTCCTTTTGGCCTGTCAACTAGAGTCCAGACTCCGAGTTTCTTGAACTGGAGTAGCTCTTCTTGCATGGCATTGACCCAGGCCTCATCTTTCAGGGCATCACAGACATATTTAGGCTCGATTTGTGAAACAAAACATGAGAAAGCCCCGTCATTGACATAACCCTTCTCCATGACAGCAACATAATCAGCAGAATACAGCTGATTTCTTGTCTGCACACCGGATTGAATGTCCCCAATGATAGACGTGGGGGGATGATTCACACTGATTCTAGTCATTGGTGTGGTAGGAACCACAACCTCAGAATCCAGATTGGTGACTACTGGTTCAGTATCCGGATTTCCCACGGCTGGTTCAGCAACTGATGACTCACTTTGTTGATTTGCTGTAGGGTCAGGGTTAGTATCAACTGCTTCTTCATCACCTGATGAATCATCACTCTCGTCATGAACAGGAGTTGAGGAACTTGAGGCACCATCAGTAGGAGTGATGTTGCTTGAATCCAGAGTCGGTGAGTTAAGAACATCATACATCATCTGGGTAGCAACCTCATCCTCTGAATCAAATTGTGGAAGATTAAAGGATTTGAAAAAGCCATCATAATCGAAGAATGATGATGGACCTTTTCCAGCAGGAGGGGTGATGTATCTCTGAACATCCACGTTGCACCATACCTCTACTTGACCTGTCGAGTTATTGTAAACTCGTTTGTCTGGGATGCTGTATCCTAAAAATATTCCTTGATCAGCTTTCTCGCTGAACTTGACATCCTGAGTCTTCTTCAGTAATGTACATGGAGCTCCAAATGGTTCCAGATACTCCAAATTTGGCTTTCTCTTCTGAAGTAGCTCATAGCAAGTCTTGCCATGCCTTTTGACTACTAATACATGATTAAGCGTGTAGCAGGCATTTGCAACCGCCTCATTCCAGAACTGAACTGGGAGCTTTGAATCAGCTAACATGGTTCGTGCCGTCTCAATTAAGCTTCGATTCTTTCTTTCTGCAACTCCATTCATCTGTGGCGTGTATGCGGAAGTGAACTGATGAACAATTCCCTTTTCCTTGTAGAAAGCATCCATCCACTGATTTTTGAACTCTGTGCCATTGTCAGAACGGATCTTCCTCACCTTCAGCTTGTAGAGTGACTCCAAAGTCATGACGAGCACCTTGAATGATTCAAATGTTTCTAATTTAGCTTTCAGAAACATCACCCAGGTGAATCTTAAGTAGTCATCTGTGACTACAAAGCAGTACCAGTCCCCTGCTATACTCTTTGTGTTGACTGGACCAAAAAGATCCATGTGTAGCAACTCCAGGGGCATCTCAATTGAGTTGACGTGCTTGGTCTTGTGAGATTTCCTGGTCTGCTTTCCCTTCTTGCATGAGACACAAAAGTCAGAAAGTTGGAAGTTCTTGACTGTAACTCCTTCAACTAGGTTGTTGTGAACCAGATGGTTCATCTTCCTGTGATTGATGTGTCCCATCCTTCTGTGCCATGAGATGGATTCCTTCTCTGTCGCTTTTGATAGAAAACATTGAGCTGTAGACTCAGAGGTAGAAGCATTAGACATATCCAATACATATAAATCATTGTACCTGGATGCAGACATCAAAACCTGCTTCTCTGGAATCTCCATCTCCTTTTTCAGTATGTAACATTTTCGGTTATCAAACATAACTTTGAAGACCTTGTCACATATCTGAGACACTGAAAGTAAATTGTTTTCCAGTTGTTGAACAAAATTTACTTTATCAAACTTTACCTTCTCATTTCCTACTTCGCCCTGAGCGGTAATGTATCCTCCTTTATTACCAGCAAATGAAACGTGTCCCCCTTTAATTTGTTTGACATTGAAAAAGAGACTTGTTTCCCGTCATGTGCCTGGAAGCTCCGCTATCTACGATCCATGTATTAGTAGACGCACTATAGCGGACACCCTGCACATATGAGAAAATCATCAGTTAAGGAGGGGGGCCCAAGCCTTGACTGGCTTGGGTTTCCCTGAGGAATCAACCATCATGAATTCAACCCACTGTCCTTTATCAGTGGGTGGAATCTCAACTTTTAGATTATCCTTGCTTTCAGACACACCAGCTGTCTTGGCTTTCCATAAACCATCCTTGTGAAACGATTGTTTGTGGTAAACCTTAGACTGATTTACAGTTTGAGCATATGGTTTAGATTCAGAAACAGGTTTTACCTCTGGAATCACGGACTTGTCAGAGACTTGTCTGTTTTGCCTTTGGCGAGGTGGAGACGAAAAAGACCTAGAAGGTGTTTTAGACCTAATAGGGGTTTTCGATCTAACTGGAGTCTTAGAACGCTGTTTTGAATCTATTTTGACTTTGTCGTGTAGCTCAATCTTAGTTCTTGGTGTCTGATAGCGAGGACAGTTAGTCGAAATATGACCGCGCTGACCACAAGTATAGCAGGATCTCCATTCGTCAGGGCTAGGAGATCTCTTGTGGGGCGGTGAATAAACCTCAGGAATGGGCCTTTTGGTCTCAGTCTTTGGACATTTACCCTCTTTAACAAACTTGACTTGTTTAATGTTTTGATTAATTTGTCTTGGAGGTTGAATATTATCCCTTTTAACTGATTTAACTTGAGTGGCTTTAGATATCTTGGTTTGTGTTATATTTGATTTTGACTCCAAACCAAGAGATGTTTGAACATTTGCTTCCACCTGTTTCTCAGCATTTACCTTGCTTGATGCTAAGGTTTTCTGATCATCATCCGGAGAAGCAGGCTTAACTGCTGTGTCCGGATCACTAACCAGAGGAGTTGTCACCACATGATCCTTAATTGGGTTGTTATTAATTGGACGTTGTTTTGTGTTCAAAAGGATCTCATGTGGTGGTGGAACTACCTTGTAACCCAATCCCTCCCCATTGTTGCGTTCTTTAACCAAGTTTTTCAAAATGTGCGAAGAACTCGCTAAACTATGTAGTTTTTGTGTCAAAGACTCATTTTCTACTTGTAAAACAGCTTTGTCCTTTTTAGTCTCTTCAATGGTCTTTAAATAGTATTTAATGTCATTTTCTTGGTTAAAGACAACAACTTCAGTTTCCTTTAGTTGCTTCTGCAATGCATCTAACTTCTCCTTATAACTGCTCTCATTTTGTTTTAAGACACGATTAGCTTCTGAGCAAGTTTTAAGTCATTTACTAAGTTATCGTTGTGTTCTAACAACCTAGCAAATTTTAGATCAATGCTTTCCCTAAATTTATCACATTCAACACAAGCATGTTTATCAAATAATTCATCTTTAGATTGTACCTGTGTAGATGTCGACGTGCCAGCCATGAAAGCATTCTGAGACGTGGGTTGAGCTTCAGATTCTGAATTCAACTCATTCTTGACAATTTCATCAACAGCATCAAACGTCTCTTCCAAATCAGCAGTATCAACCTCAGCTGAGCTTTCCCCTTCACTTGCTGAGTCTTCGTTCAAATCCTCCACAGACGCTATGTTAGCTTCATCAGACACAAATCGAAAGGACCAGTCTTGTCCTTCATCTCCTTGTGCTACCATAGCTTTAGAATCACTCCCCGTGGACGATGGTTTCTTGTCTTTATCTTGCCTATTGAACGAGGAAAATGGATTCCCGTTCCCAGTCTTCTTAGGCTTCGAACACTCTCTTTTAAAGTGGCCCTTTTCTCCACAATTGAAGCACATGACTTTAGACTTGTCAAAACCAAAGGTTGTATCTTTAGTAGCCACGAGATTTTGCCCTGTTTTCTTCACAAATTTCTTGGCTCTTCGGACAGCACTAGCAAGAGCCCACATAATATCCATTCTTTCCAGCTCATTCTCATCTACTTGCTCATAATCTTCATCAGCAAGGTGGCAATTTCCAATCTTGCCCGCCACCAAACCATCATAAGAATGCACAACAGCAGCAAGTAAATCCATGTGCTCTTTAGCAACCTCCACCGTTACTTTTCCCAGATTATCTGTCATCAACTTTGCAGACTGAGTAACAGTGGGACTTTGAATAATTCCAGATGCACCATGAGACTCATTTGCAGATGATGAGCCTTGTTCAGCAGTTGGAGATGCATTGGACACGAAGGCTGTTTGCAGAGGTGCACCAGATGACTTTGCAGCAGGGGTGGAGGTAGGAGTGACATTGTAGAGTGAGGGATCTTGAGCATAAGAACCCTTCTTTGCCTTGTACTTGTGGCGTACTTCTTCCTCTTTCAGTTTTAGAATGAAGTCATTTATATCCAAGGTTTCTAAAACTGAGTTGAATCGCAGAGTGGAAATGAATGAATCCCACTTTTCAGGTAGACCATCTGCCAAGCTTGAAACTTTGTCTTCCATTGATGTCTTAATACCATTAGTGTGAAGTTCACTCATTAGATGATAAAAACGATCGATGATTTCATCCAAGCTTTCATTCCCAATTGCTGAGAAGTTATCAAACTCCTTCTTCAACGCTTTACCTTTCAGTGCCTTTAAATTAGCATTCCCATCATACCTCTTCTCAAGAACTTCCATCAGTTTTTTACTTTGCTTGTGCTCTGAGTATTGGTGAAAAATGGGCTTGGGAATAGACTGAGTCAAAATAGCATAGGCCTTCTTCTCTGCATTGTAGGCAACTTTCTGTGTATCGGAGAGTCCACTCAAAGTCAAAGGAACACCATCAGCCCCCACGGGTATTTTATAACCAATCTCAATAGAGTTCCATAAGTTAGTATCCACCCCATTAAGATAAATTTCAAAACGTTGTCTCCATTGTGGAAAGTCCTCTATAGTCAATAGTTTAGGTGGCTTGTTATGGTTCCCTATCTCATTCTCCAGTAACAACAAGTTCTGTATCCTCGAATCCTTTCCAGCTGACATGGCATAATTTTCTGAGTCCATTCTTTTATTAATTTAACTTGTGAATTAAAACTGCTAATGCGAATGGGTTGTACGACTGGGATACGATTGAACACTAGCTGTATGCGATTGGACTCAAACGTACGATTGAACAGGCGACTGAGATACTTAGGCGACTGAACAGACCGAACGACTCAGCTGGGCGACTGGAGTTGGCGATTGACTCAATCGGGCGATTGTCTGAACGACTGACTCAATCGGGTGAATGGACTGGCGACTGACTCAAACGTACGAAAGACCTGGGCGAATGGGTTCAGTCGTACGATTGAGATAATCGTGCGACTGGGTCAGCTGTAAACACGATTTTGAACACTTTGACCTAGAACGCAAGTATTTGCACCCTAGACGGCTGAAACACGAAAAGTACAGATTTTTCAGAACACCCACACGTAAAGACTCGATTTTTAGCAAAAAGATTGGATCTTTTCGCGTAAAAACATAGACTTTTTCACAAACACGATTGAATCAACGAAGAATCAAGAGCCTATGCTCTGATACCACTTGTTAGGACCGTATACGTACGGAGTACTAACCGATTCTAAGTTAAACCAGATCAAATAGTGCGGAATCCTATTTGATTGGCGATCCAATCAGTGAAAACGTAATCCGGATCAATACTAACGATTAGAAAACGTTAAGAATTGATTAGCAATGACCAGGAACGTTCTATGAAGTTGGAATGAACGAACAGGGTGCTCTGGGTCGACTAGGGTTATGAATATTCGAAGTGTTACCTTTTTCCACGAATTAAGTGGTATTTATAGGTTACAGATCTCATTCGTGCGACTGAGCCTTGCGACTGGCTCAGTCGTGCGATTGAGTAATACAATTGATTCATTCGAACGCTTGAGTCAGTCTTATGACTCAACCGGGCGATTGACTCAATCTCCTAGTTCAACCGTGCGATTGAACCATTCGCATGGTTCAGTCGTGCGACTGAAAAAGATTCTTAGTCAAACACATTCTTGAACCTTTAACGATTCAGAACTGTGTCTCACAACTGTAAACCTATATAACATGGTCATATTATGTGTGTAACAACTAATAATATAATTAGATATAACATTATATAATCAACAACCATATAAAGAAGAGATTCTCATAAGATTGATTGAACATTACAGATGTATTACAAGATAGAAGTCTATTACATTTGAGCTCACTAGACTAGAACTGGGGACATGTGTACCAACAAAATTGTGAAGTCACTGGATCGATAGACGTCCGAGCACGTTCTTGACGGAAGGATAAAAACCAAAAGACAAACAATAGTACGAACAAGAATCGAATGATTTTATTGATAAAACATAACGATTTTAAGCTCGTTACAACTTAAGAATCAAGACTTTTGGCAAGGGGAGATCGAGCATGATCTCCCCTCTCATCCGGCAGCACCTGGGCGCCAGGAACCCTATCTAAAACCCTTAGGTTTCTACACATTGAAACTGGTATATATAGGCCTCGGCCCATATTAGATGCGACTGGGCCCATTCGTGCGATTGGACCATACGTATGGTTCAATCGTACGACTGGACCATTCTTATGGCTCAGTCTTACGAATGCCCCAATCGCATCTCTCAATCGCACGACTGGTCCATTAGCATGGGTCAATCGTACGACTGAGTCTCATTCGCATATGCTCCTGCGAATGACCCAGTTTCATGTGTTTACAAGGTGTATAACATTAAGCCTAGACTATTCGTCAAGCGACGGACACACTATATATGACTGTATATGCTCCAACAAAGGATCATACTTATTGTGTTGATTGTGTTGTTTGTCTTGTGTGTAGAAAAATGGTAAGAACTAAGGATAGAGCCGGGGCAAGTTCTTCCTCTTCAAAAGGCAAGGAACCGGAACAACAACCAAGGAAGAGACAATATTTGGGTAGGGTTGATGAAAGTGAGAGCGAGGAGGAAGAGATGATGGAATTGGATCAGGGTAGTAAACCAAAGTGGGAATCAGGTCCCCTAGAGGATCAACCGGAGAAGTGGCAACCGGTGTTGTTTCATGACCGAATGAACCGGTTAAAGAATAAGGCCGCTGCATTTATCTGTGAGAGGGAAGTCAGAGAAGTTGAGTTCGGGCCCTTTAATGTATTTGCCCGGTTTCGCGCTTTAGGATGGAGGCAACACTCGGTTGTTACGACAGGGACAACAAGAATCTGTTTATGACTGAAATTCAAGAATGGATGGCAACATTGAAATGAAACAGGTATGATAGGCCATCACAGATGAAGTTAACGGGCGAGGTTAATGGGATAAAGGTGGAAATGTCATTTGAGTCACTGCGAAGATTGGCAAAATATGATAGTTTACCTGCTCGTGATTACATGATCCCAAGCCTTGATGATCTGCTGATTAAACCGGAGAAACATCCAAGGTGGAATGACATGTTGGCAGCTATATTCTTGCCCGGTATTTATAGTGGTGTTTTGTACCGGAGTAACTTGAAGATTGAAGCAAAATTGCTGCTGACTATTTGCATCTTGAATGTCATTCCCCGAAGAGGAGATAAGGAACAGGTGAGGTATTCGGAGGTACCAGTCCTTTACTCGTTGCTTAACGGGTCGCCCCGATTTCCGATACGGTATTTAATTATGAACCATCTTTGGATATGCCGTAACAAAGTGGGAAGGAACATCATCCCGTACTGCCAAATTATCACGGGATTGTTGAAGTAGTTCAGAGCAATCACAGCGGAGGATAAAGGAGCATTTAAGAGACATAAGCCTTTGGAGATTTGGAAGATGGGTAATGGATGAACCTACACTCAGTCGGAGAGATATCACAAGCTAAAATCGAAGGGTCAAAGATGGAGAGTACTGAAAGTGGATGCAATGGCACTTTTACCGGGAGAAGAGGATGATCCAGAGAGTGGAGATGAAGCCCCGAGTGGGGATGAGGATTATGCGGATGAGCCTCATGATGAGGATGTGCATGAGGGTCAAGGGGGTCCAGGTAGGGGACATGGTGGTGCTTTTTATGATTACACGGAGCGATCGTACGCGCCAAACTGGGCTTACGATGGTACTATGCAAGAAGTTATTGAGAACCAACGTCCTCCGGCACCCATTTTTGATTCGTGGTCGGGTTCTGAGCGAACGCTATTTGATCAACACACGATGATGAGTGCTAGTATGGAACGAGCTTTGAAGCATAATTTTGACCGTCAAGAAGCATGGAATCGTGCACATGCTTATTCCCATGAGGTGGAGATAAATAATCGGTATGAAGATGATCAGGCAAGAAGGATGCATGCGGATTGGCATGCAGGGCGGCCTGTGGTTGTGAATCCACCTCCGGTGGATTATACGTCTCTACCACCTTACGATGGTAGTGTATCGTATCCGACCCCACCGCTCCATCATTCGCAATGGATAGATCCTCGTCAACAACTAGGAGCATCGCAGCAAGAAGGAAGTGGTAGTGGCGCATTTGCTTTCGGAGAATGGAATGAGATGATGTCTTCTATCTTCGAGCCTCCTCAGCCCCGCTACTATTAGTCAGGTTGTGTTATTTCTTGTACATTTTGTGAATATTTATTGGTTTGTCATGTTTATGGATGGGTGGATGGGTGGAGTTTAGTAGTTTTGTTTTGTTTTAGCTGTGTGAGAGTTGGTGGTGTATTGTTTTTTTTTTAAAAAAAGAAAAAGAAAAAAAATATAAAATGAAAAATACCAAAAAGGAATCTACTGCTTAAGCTTATGAGCTTTTGGTTTGTTTAAGCGATCAAATCTTCCTAAAACCGTACATTGGGGTCAATGTACCTCAAGTGTGGGGATGGGGAGAAATTTTGAAGTTTTTAAAAAAAATTTCAAGCAAAACATTGTGAGAATTTGAACACCTTGGATTAACTTCGAATGATGCATCGGCAACCTTTAATCAGTCTTATTCTTGGTAAGAGTTGAAGCCACACTTGTAGATAAATAATAAATTTTTTTGTGAGAGTGGCAACAGGTAGGGGTGCATTAGAACTTGTGCTTGAATACGATTCGAGACTTTAGTTGAATGTGAATATGAAAGGAATAAGGGCATTTAGGTAGCCTCGTCTTTGATGTGTGCGAGTGTGGGATTTGGGGGGTTGGACCTCATAAATTATATATACGAGCTTGGTTGCGAGAGTGGCGGGGTTTGGACATTTAGTTACCCAATTTTGTGCCTAAAAGCCTATCGTTTGTTACCCCTTAGCTAGTTACTTTAAAATTCACCCAACTTAACCTGGTCTTAGAGTGTTAGTAGTTGTTTAGTAGTTGTAATCATCTTCAATGCTATGTTGAATGTTTGCATGAAGATTTCGTGTTTGTTTTATTGTTATTAAAGAAAAAAATATATATATATAAAATTTTGGAAAAAGCGATGAAAAAAAGAGAGAAAAATGAAAATAAAAACAAGAGAAAAACTATGAAAAAATAAAAAAAAGGGATTGAAGTTGAGTACCTTGTTCATAGTAGTAGGTTTGATAGTTAGTTGTTTATGTTATTGTGTAATAAAAGACCAGGTTAAGTTTTCGCTTCTTCATATATATTCCATTTCCTACCCATACACCTAGCCACGTTACAACCTTAAAGTCCCTTTGATATGCATTCATGTTTGGCAATTGTTAAGAGAAGGGTCGATTTAGGTACAAGCTTATAGTTGTGCAACCGTCGTTTGCCTTTTGTGTGTCTAGCTCATGGACGCTAGTACTTACTTGTCGCCGAGAGGAGGGACATAGCGAGGGGTGTGTCATTCTGGGTGTTAAGAAAGGGTTAGTAAAAGTATTACATGTTTATGCTTGGTTTACATTGATCGCTTGTTTGAAAATGATTCGATATGTTGCTTGGGACAAGCAACGGTTAAGTGTGGGGATGTGACAGGTGGTCCATAGGACAACCCTTCATAATGTTAAAAGATGAATTTATCTCTCATTTAATCGTGAAATTATCTTGAATTAGATAACTACAGTTGCTTATGTTTCAGGTATGTTGGGAGCTAAAAATGAAGAAAACGTTGCTAGCGTGGAACGGAGTGGACGTGTGTGGAAAGAAGAAAAGAAAAAATAGAATATTCAGGGCTCCATCGTAATTTACGATGGCCACCATAAGTTACGGTGGACCCCAAATCCTGAATCTTCCCACCGTAACACAGAAGATTTCCACCGTATCAGCCTTGTGGCTACCGTAACTTACGGTGGCTACCGTAAGTTACGGTAGAGGTGACTTTCTGGCACAAGTGGACTCATATATTAAAATCACAAGTGGAGGTGCTTTTGAGGAAAATATGGAGATATGACGAGTCTTTGGCAGAAAGTAGGGAACTTTTGGCTGGCTTACTTTGTTTAAAAACATTAAAAAAACAATTGATTTGAGTAGTTAATTTCCTTTGAACAAGAACATTCGGGTGATGATGATGATTCAAGTCTTGTTTGGCTAAGCTTTTGGTGATCATTTTAGATGTGTTGAAGAACAAGATCTTTTGGTACTTTAATCCTTGCTATTGCATTTTGATTGTTATGAATTTTATCTTGAATCTTGTTTTTATGAATAAAACTATGAGTGGCTAGTCTTCTTTTGTGTTTTCTTTTGGTTTGAAGGATTTGCAACTTTGATCATGTTGGTGTTCTATATTTATGGGATGATGAAATTGATCTTGTGATTATTTTGTCATGATGATTGCGTATTGTGTGTAATGGGTCATTCATGGATTGCTTAACTTTAACCATATGTTCTTGATGCCATAGGCAAATCTTGATTTAGTGGAAGGGTTTGGGTAATTCAATAGTGATACTGATTATCGAGAGATAACCTTGCTAATACAAGTACTTAGTCCTCTTTTATCACACATAAGCACACACTCATGAATCATGTCTATGTGGTTCTTCCAAATTAACACCAATATCATCATTTGTTAAAATCCGGATACCAAAGGGAAACATATCTCTCATTACTGATTTTTACAAACCAATTTACTTTGTTTTCTTACTTTAAGCCAATTTAACAAATCAACAGACTATTGAATTTTACTTTATTGTCATTTTAGTTAAATTTAGGTAATTGCAATTTGATTGAGTTAACACATATTCCACAAACTTTCTGTGTTCGATAACCCACTTACCGCTAGCTAATTAGTAGTATTTGGTTTTAAATTTGATTGAGACTTCGACCTCACGTCAAATTTTGAGTACAAGTTCGGTATATTTTGAACGACTGTGGTATAGTGATAAACACTTGATTCCTGTAGCAGAAGACAGACAGAGGTGATAGAATATACTTCCACTAGGTTCCTAAAATAACCTCTCGTTGCTAGCACAAGAGAAAAATGCAATTTATGTGATCCTTATTAATTCATTAAAAAGGTACTAGTAACAAGTTCTGAGACACAAAAGATAAAGTTTGGTCTACGGTCATAACTTTCAATGTTAGTCTTAAACTTCTTGTATAATTAAGTCTTATTCTCATTTGCAACAAAGCCGTAAATCGAACAGGCATTTTTTGATCGATCATAGAGCGAGCGATGAACATTGGATGATTTGAACAGTCGTAGTAGCTTTTACAGGAAAATGAGAAATTATAACTTCATTAACCAAATAGCCAAACTATTTTTTTTACTATATTAGCTTAACCATTACACAATTAATGAAATACCCATTAAGTATTTGCACATTTAAGCGTGGTAATGTTTATGTAGATGGTGTAATCACTAGATTCTAAACAAATGAAGCCTTGCAGAAAGCAACTATGTGAATCCAAGGATCGTAATCATGAATTATCAGTATTAAAATAATGACATGTCAATGAACGCGAAATAATCATTAACTGTAGTTTAATTGTTTTAATTTTTAGTTCAATTATTAAAAGCTTGTTATGATGAACACAATTATGTATACGTAATAAATAAGCAGACACGAATTAATTCAAATGTATTTCATTAATATTGAATAATGATTACAAAAGAATAATCAAGAATGCTATGAACAATGATTCTTCGAACGTATTGTTGTTGTTGATGGGACAGCGGCTAGGGTTTGATGATGTGATATGTGTGTGCCGTGATATTGCTATTGTGTTCTCTTCGATGTGAAACTCAGGACTAATATTTATAAGCAATTATGAGTCAGTTAAGGAAACACCGGATCTCTTGAGATTTAAAATTGACTGACTTGTTGACTTGTCGAACTTGTTGAAGTCAAATTCATACAAGTGTCTCCGTCTTCCTTAGGAATCTTGTCTTCCACAATAACTCTTGTTCTTCCGTAGGAAACTTGTCTTCCGCAAGAACTCTTGTTCTTCCGTAGGAAACTTGTCTTCCGCAGGAACTCTTGTTCTTCCGTACGAGCTAGTGCTTCCGTAGGAGTCTTCACTTTATTTTAAGATCATGTGGATACTGTTCATTCATGGAAGTCTTGTAAGAAACATATCTACGGATTAACAAAGTTGTTCATCCGTAGATGTTTCTTACACTTAGCCAATTACAAGAATTCATCAAGTATATTGTTTTTGTCTGTCATCATACACATTAAGCAACATATATATATGGGTTAACCTATATACTCAATGCACATATATACTGATAATCAGTTACAATCATTTATTACAAGAATTGATTAAAGTTTTAAACCTATACAAATTGATCTAGACCTATTCTCTCTAGATCTAACAAACTATAACAACATTGTATTTTTATTATAGGTCTATATAACGATTGACATACTGTTATTAAGTATTTAAGATTTAATTTGATTTTATATTTTATTGTGTATCCTGACTGGCCGACCTGAATTAGACTGGACCGATATAATCTAATACTTAGTCATACACAAACGACCTCCAAAATTTATCGAACCCTAAGAAAAAATATTGTGTCCGCTATGCAAGGATGCAATTTTCTCTTTTCCACATCGAGTCAATTTTATTTCTATTTCTATGAGGTAAGTTCATTTTACGAAATGGGCCGGTTATGAGTGACATTTACTTTTCTTAGATTCATTAAAGCCCAATTTCAAAACAGAAAACAGTAATGCTTAATCAGTTAATTGCTTATGAGGGTAATGGGCCATAGATAGAAAAACAGAAACAATTTTGTTGACAAGTAAAGATTTCACTTATACAAGTAGAGATGGACATCCAAACCGGGTTATAAACGGGAACCGGTTTGACCAAAAACCGGTCCAACCCGATCCCAACTGGCGATTTGGACCTTCAAACACAGAAACCGGTTTACAACCTGGTTCGGTTTATAAACCGGTTCAACAGTCAAACTGGATTTCAAACCGATTTTCAAACCGATTTTCAAACCGCTTTTCAAATATAGCCGTTACCTGACGTTTATATAGCCGTTTTTGACCATTTTACGTATATTTTGACCATTTTTTAATTTTTTACCACTATACCCCCTTAGATTAGTATAAATATAAAGTGGATGTTTTGGTTAAAACACAACAGCCTAAAACGCTCTCTATTCTCAAAATTTTTAAAAACGCTCAATACTTTCGTATATTAAAAAAAAACTCTCAAATCACTTCATCAATTGCTCAACATCTGTTCGTTGTAATGCATCTTCAAGTAAAGTGATGGTAGCAATCATTCCCATGAATAGTAACCCCGAAATATTGTGCAATTACGATTTATGTCAAATGTCTAGCGGTCCGAACAATGCTCGTTGCAAATTTTGCAATAAATTTTTCAAAAAAGATGCAAACACAACCTTGAAAAACCACTTTCGCATAAATATTGCAAGTCGTTAAAAGGTGAGTCGTCTATAGGTCAAGCTTCAATGAGAAGTGAAGGAAATGTTTGGGCTTATAACGTTGATGCGGTTTGGGAGCAAATGACGCTTTTTGTAATTCAAGAAATCTTGTCATTCAAACATTTCGACAATGAACGTTTGATTTGACTCATTCAATGAACTTTTCAACCACGTTATACCAGTATAAGTCGTGCTACTATTCGAAGAGATAGTTGAAAAATGTAAAAAAAAGAAAAAAACGAATTAATTTCTTATTTTGAAAATTTAGAAACCGGTGTTAACTTTACTTTGATGTTTGGTCTACTCCATACGTTTCACTGGACTCGTACATTTGTGTCATCACCCGTTGGATACAACCTGAAATGTGACAAATGATTAAACGCACGATTTCGTTTGAATTGTTTAATTATCCTCACACTGGTAAAAATTTATTTTATATTTTAGACAAAGTTATTAAAACATATAAATTAGAAACTAAACTTTTTTCAATATCTTTTGATAACGCGTCAAATAACATGCGTGCATTAGAACAATTAAAATTTAAATATAAACCAATTTATAGCGTTTTTTCCCATAGTAGATATGTTACACACATTATAAATTTAATTGTTCAAGACAGTTTATAAATGATTGAACCAATAAAAGTCATTTTTAAACAAATTTCACATGATATTTTTAGCTACAACCAAACTCGTTTTATAAAATTTTATAAGGAAACGAACTTCAAATGTTTAGGTCCAAATTGAGAAGTATCTATAAGATGAAATTTAACTTGTAATATGTTTGAAAAGGCTATATAACAAAAAGATAGTCTGATGGCATTTCATAATATTCTTGTGAACCATGGTTCGGCTACACCATTTCCTCTATTGAGTTGGGCTACTATCGAGTAAATAACTAAAATGATTCATATTTTTTAAAAGCGCAACAACTTACTTATCGGGAGTTTATTATCCTACAAGTACTTTGGTACTCAACCAAATATATTTATTAACTTAAAAACTTAACGAATTTTCGTTTAGAGGGCCACCGTTTTCTAATATAATTCCACCAATAAAAGAAGAAATAAGAAAATATTTTAAAGAAATGTCGACGTGTTGGGTCATAATGAGGCTGGTGCAACCAAAGCCACTTCACATAGTCATCTTGGTGCTACATTCAAAGGCTTCCGAAGCCAAGCATGAGATCTTCCGAGAGTCTGAAGAACAACAGCTGAAGTCAACAGCTGAAGACAACAGCTGAAGACAACAGCTGAAGTCAACAGCTGAAGACAACAGCTGAAGTCAACAGCTGAAGACAACAGCTGAAGACAACAACTGAAGTCAACAGCTAAAGACAACAGCTGAAGTCAACAGCTGAAGACAATAGCCGAAGTCAACAGCTAAAGACAACAGCTGAAGTCAAGAGCTGAAGACAAAGTCTGAAGACTTCCGAAGATAAAGTCTGAAGAAAGAGCTGAAGACAAAGTCTGAAGACTTCCGAAGACAAAGTCTGAAGAAAGAGCTGAAGACAAAGTCTGCTTCCGAAGACAAAGAAGACTCCAAGCCTCGGAAGAAGCAGTCTTCCGAAGTATAAGTGGCTTCAGAAGAAGTTAGTCTTCCGAAGCATTTTTATCCTTCAGAAGACATTGCTATGTCCAGCGGATATAAGTATGGTCCCTGACAGTCCGCTGCAGACCTCTGATACAGCATGGCATCTTCCTAAAGAGCCATGTTGTTGACCACACTTTAGTCTACTGTTCACCTTTTTATGATAGTACATATTACCAACTTTAGTTGGTGACAAAAGGTAAGTCAAGGACATGTCCTGACTACCAACTCTCAGGCAAAATGTCTGAAAGACCTCACCTAGAGTCTTGTAGTATAGATGTTTGGTTAGAGGTTTCCAGCTGGTATCAAAGTATATCCGGTTGTAGGTAGTATTATATATATCTTCTCTTTGTAACTCATTAAGTATCGATTTGAGTCCAAGAGTCTTGTAATTCTTTGAGTTGAGAAGCAATATATAAAAGTACCTTGAAAATTTACATTCTGTGTTTATTTACTGCTTGTTGTTCAACTCTTCATAGACTCTTGCTGAGTGTTGTTCAAGGTGAGTTTGAGAGAAAAACCTTCTGTTGAGTGACCAACAAACGATCCTGCAATTGGTATCAGAGCGCTTAGGCTCTTGATTGTGTGATCTTACCATCCAAATCAACCAGTTTTTCACTCCTCACTTCAAACCACTCACTCAAATGGCCGCTTTCACTAAGGCTGATATGGAGACCGGTACCATGACAAAATCCCCACTGATCACTCCTGAAGACTTTGACACATGGTGCACTAGAATGGAAGGCTTCATCAAATGTCAAGACTCAAGGATGTGGGACTCCATTGTCAATGGTCCCTTCATACCAAGCACTACTTCTGCTACTGGTAATCGCATCATTCCAAAAGATGTTGATGATTACTCAGAAGAATATAGAAAGAGAATAGAGCTAGATCAAAGGGCTATGACTTCTCTTCAAACTGCTCTCACAAACTCCATCTACAGAGGCTTCAAGAAGTGCAAGACTGCCAAAGACTTATGGGATGCATTGAAGCTTATGTATGAAGGATCCAAGGAAACCCAAGAGAACAAGAAGGATCTCTTGAAGCAGCAGTTTGAGAACTTTACTTTCAAGGCTGGTGAGACCTTGACTCAACAATACTTCAGGTATGTAGAGATAGTAGATACTCTGGTGGATATTGGAGTAGCTCTTGAGAATAGAGACATAGTTAGGAAGTTCATGTCTTCCTTTCCTAAACTATGGACACACTATTGTGTTGTAATCAAGAGAACTTCGGACCTTAAGACTCTTACTCTCACAGAGTTGTATGGTATCCTAAGTGCATTCCAGATGGAGATGAACATGCAGAACTCGTCTGGTCACTCCAATAACCAACTGAGTTCAGCCCTTCATGTGGTTGAAAGGGAAATCACAGAACCACAACATTAGTTGTTGTGCTACCCTGACAGCTCACATAATGGACCCTACATTACTCTACCTAAGACTCCAAAGTCTCAAAAGGTTCAACACAACTCCTTTCAGGATAGTTGTGCCTTTGTCTCTGGAAGTGGACACTCTAGTGATTTTCAATATTGCTTTGATGATCTTGAGTGCTTCAGTCCAGATGATGTGGAGTATGTGGACATTGTCCAATAGATGGCTCTTTTAACTTACAGAGCGAAGAAGTTCTTCAAGAGAACTGGAAGACAATTCCCTCAAAACCCAGCCAACAGCAAGTTTGGGTTTGACAAGAGCAAAGCAAAGTGTTACAACTGCAACCAACTAGGTCACTTTGCTAGGGAATGCAAGGCTCCCAAGAACAACCCGGGAACCCCACAGGCCTCCACACATCCCACTGCTTCAAAGCATGAAGAGAAGTCAACTGAAACAGCTGCAGTAGCTCAAGAAGTTGACTGGAGCTTCATGGTACAGGATGTGACTCCCGCTCAATCACTCATGGCCGGAACAGATGATGATCAGGTATATGAACATCTTTGTACTGCTGCCTGTATAGCTAAAGTTAAACTCTATAAGGATTACATTTCAGAAATCAGATCAGAGGTTGAGTCTTTAAATGTGTTAAAATCTGATTTTAAAAGAGCTGAATCTGACTATCAAAAGAAAATTGAAGAGTTAGAGAAAACTGTGTCTCTTTTAAAACATGAAAAGACCAATTATAAGACTCAAATTAAAGATCTGATCTCTAAACTATCTGAAGTTCAAGCCCAGTTGGTCACTGCTGAGGCTCAGGCCAGGAAGCAAGCTAAATGTTTTATCAAAACAAAGAAGGGTTGGGAACCAATGAAATAGCTCCACCACACTCTTATGAGTCTATTAGACTACCTAGATGTGGTACTGAAGAGCAAGAGGTTCCAACTGCTGACCCTTCTCCATTGGAACTAGAGGATGAGGCAAAAATAGTGGCCACCACAGGGGAGAAACAGGAAGATACACTCATCTCCACTTGTGAAGAACAAATCCTAACCACCAAGGCAAGAAGAAGTAGAGCTAAAGCTGCAAGAAGGACTGCCAAGAAGGTTGCAGAGTCCAAGCTTAAGATAGACCCAAAGCAAAAGGGTGTCTTCATCTCTGTAGGATTCCAGGTGGTAGGTACTTCGGATTCAGGAAATGAGTGTAATACTAGCACTCCTGTCCTACCAAAGGATCAGAGGTTGAAAGGAAAAGTTGCTGATGAAGAGAAGAAATCCAAGAAACAGCAACCTGCAAATTCCTAGAAGACTAACATTGCATGCATAATGTGTGGTCTGCACAACCACATGGCTAAAGATTGTTACTACAATCCAGCAAGCACACATTATGCAAATAATGTTAGAAGAGAAGGAGTCAGGGAAGGTTTCTCAGTTGGACCATTTCAAACGGTACAAATGATGAAGAAGGGAAAGTTGGTCTCGGAAGCTAAGTTGCTTTCGGAAGAAAGTACTTCTTCCGAAGAGAAAATGGCTTCGGAAGCCAAAGCTTCTAAGGTTCGGAAGAACAAGAAGGCTCCCTTGAAACCATCCCAGAAGAAGACTACTTCGGAAGAAAAGGTGGTGAAGGCTTCTTTCGAAAAGGAAGCTTCGGAAGAAGACCATGCTGCAAAAGCTTCAACAAGCTCTTCCTCAAAGATCAATCAAGGGATGGATTGGAAGATCAAGGAAGATGTTGTAGCCCAAACCTCTTCTTCATCGACCTCTATTGAACCCCAATGCATATCTTTTGGTTCAATTATGTCATTATCTTTGGAAGAGCCCAAGACCAGTAAGGCTTGGGCTTCCAAACAAAACTAACTATCTCATCTTATGTGCAGGGACATCCATTTGACAAGAACAACAATGTCTGGATTGTAGATAGTGGATGCTCCAGGCACATGACAGGGAACAGATCTCTCTCAACAATTCCAGAACTATGATGGAGGGCCTGTCCAATTTGGGGGTGAGGCCGGAGGTTATATTTCTGGCAGAGGAAGTATATCCAATGGTAGAATAAACATTGACAAAGTTCACTTTGTCAAATAGCTTGAACACAATCTGTTAAGTGTTTCTTAATTCTGTGACCAAAAGCATCAAATGCTTTTCACAGAACATGAGTGCATTATCCTCAAACCAGGGATGACAATTCCTCCGGAATTGGTGCTTCTTAGATCTCCCAGGAAAGGGGATATGTACAAGCTGAATATGAACAATGCTTCTCCTATGGGTGAAGTATCATGCTTTCTTTCCAAAGCTGATAGTGATGAGTCAACACTATGGCATAAACGCATGTGTCATGTGAATTTTAAAACAATGAATAAATTGGCTAAAAATAACTTGGTACATGGTTTGCCTAAAAAGGAATTTTTCTGCAAAGATAACTGTGTTGCATGCCTGAAAGGGAAACAACACAGATCATCTCATAAATCCAAATGTGTTAACTCTATCACTACTCCATTACACTTATTGCACATGATCTCTTTGGACCCACAAGTATAATGAGCATTGGAAGGAAATCATACTGCCTTGTGATTGTTGATGATTTTACAAGATTTACATAGGTATTCTTTTTAAGAAGTAAAGATGAAACGGCTAAAACTTTAAAATCTTTTATTCTTAAAATAGAAAATCAAATTGATCACAAGGTTAAGATCATTAGAAGTGATCAAGGGAGTGAGTTTAAGAACTTTGTTCTTGACTCATTCGGTAACTCAAAAGGGATTGCCAGACAATATAGTGCTCCCAGAACTCCTCAACAAAACGGTGTTGCTGAGAGGAGGAATAGGACACTTATTGAGGCTGCTCGGACCATGTTAGCTGATTCAAAGCTACCTCTAACATTCTGGGCAGAGGCAGTCACCACTGCATGCTATGTGCAGAACAGGGTTCTTGTAGTTAAGCCCCATGGAAAAGCCCCTTATGAGTTATGCAACAAGAGGCTACCGTTCATTGGCTTTCTATGGTCTTTTAGCTGCAGGTGTACCATACTTAACACAAAGGACAACTTAGCAAAATTTGCTGAGAAGTCGGATGATGCTATCTTTGTTGGATACTCTTTTAAATCGAAAGCTTATAGAGTATACAACATCAAGAATCAACAATTTGAGAAGTCATCCAATATAGTTGTAAATGAGCACACTCCTTGTGTTAAGGGGAATGGACCTGATTATATCTTTGATTTAGAATTGTTTCCAACCTATTCTAAACAATCTTGTGAGAATGTTTCAGCTGGAACAGGTGCTCAAGGTGATGCTGATGCTGATGCAGATCAACTATTTGAGCTTCCCAGACCTCTTCCAAATTCTCCAAGAGCTGAAAGGCAACAAGCTTCAACTATTCACAGATTTGATAGTGTAACTATCTCCAGGAATAGTGAAGCTTCAACAAGTGAATCACCTGATGAACCCCAAAGCTCTTCAGGTGATCCATTACAACACCAGGTTGAGGGAAGTAGTATTCTGAAGGAACAGGCAACTGTTAATACTACTTCACAACCAACCATTGATGATGTTTCTCAATCATTCAATCAGTCCTCATTGAATGACTTTGAAACAGCAGCTGGACAGAGTGATCCAGTTCCTGATCAGAATATGTCCAACCTAGACTTATCTCTGCAACTGGAAGTGATTCCTCACCTTAGGATTCACAACACTCATCCAACTGAGAACATCATAGGGAATGTCTCTAAGGGTGTGAGAACAAGAGGGCAAACTCATCATGGGAATGTCTGCTTGTACTCATGCTTCTTGTCTCAGATGGAACCCAAGAAGGTGGAAGATGCCTTAAAGGATAGTAGTTGGGTTGAATCGATGCAGGAGGAGCTGCTTCAATTCACAAGACAAAAAGTCTGGAATCTATGCCCACTACCATCTGGTCAAGTACCCATAGGCACTAAATGGGTGTTCAGAAACAAGAAAGATGATAGAGGCTTGATTATCAAGAACAAGGCAAGATTAGTAGTTCAAGGGTATACCCAAGAGGAAGGAATCGATTATACTGATGTCTTTGCACCTGTTACAAGACTTGAGGCAGTTAGGATCTTCCTTGCTTATGCTGCATCCAAGAACTTCACAGTCCACCAACTTGATGTCAAGTGTACATTTCTATATGGGGATATAGATAGGGAAATCTATGTATGTCAACCTCCAGGATTTGAAGACCCACAGCACCCCAACTATGTGTGCAAACTGGATAAAGCTCTATATGGGCTGCACCAAGCACCTAGGCTGTGGTATGAGACCTTGTCTCAGTTTCTCCTGAAGAATGGATACACTAGAGGTACCATTGACAAGACTCTTTCATCAGAAAGAGTGGAGAAGACATATTGCTCGTTAAAGTCTATGTTGATGACATTATATTTGGTTCTTCAAATGACCAAATGTGCAAGGACTTTGAGAGCATTATGAAGCAGAAATTTGAGATGAGTTCCATGGGAAAAATGGACTTTTTCCTTGGAATTCAGGTGAAACAGATGAAGGAAGGGTTCTTCATAAGTCAATCTAAGTATGTCCCAGACATCTTAGACAGATTTGAAATGAAGGACTGTAAACCAGCCAAGACACCCATACCCAGAAACCATAATCTTTGCCCTGACCTTGAGGGGGAGGATACTGATCAACATCAGTATAGAGCAATTATTGATTCTCTGGTGTATCTCACTGCTAGTAGACCAGATATCATGTTTGCCACATGCATTTGTGCAAGATATCAGGCTGCTCCCAAGGTGTCTCACCTGGCTGCTGTTAAGAGAATCCTCAGATACCTCAAAGGAGCACCTAAACTAGGTCTCTGGTATCCAAGAAATAGTGATTTCAATCTCTATGGATAATCTGACAGTGACTATGGTGGCTGCAACATTGACTAGAAATCAATATCAGGAGGATGTCAATTTCTTGGTGGAAGGATTATCTCATGGAAATGCAAGAAACTAGCGACTCTACTGGATACAAGGAAAGAGGACAGGATTCCTAGTCAGTCTCCTGGACCTAGGAAAGTTATAATCCAGTGGAGGTTCGACGAACCTTCTCACAACTTTGTTGTGGAAAGGGAGAATGGTAAAACCAACAGGCTTAATGTCATTTCTCTACTGCATCTCAGCAGATTTGACATTGTTGAGCTTGCAGAGAAACCATTCTCCAACCCCTCCAACTCTGAGACCGCTGCTATCATCAGAAACTATCTCAGCAGTCTTCATCTAGCCAAGCTCACTACAAAGGCCAAGATCGAAGAAGAGTTGAAGTTGAGAAGACAGGAAGACAAGGAAAAACCTACCACCAAGGGCGCAGCCTTTCTACAGATGGTGGAGGGTCCGGAATTGGAACCTATAGTTAGATGGAAATATGACTATAGTTCCCATCAACTAACTCTTTTAGAGGGCCACAACAAAGGGTACACATAATCCAAGGTGACAGACTGGATGTTCTGTCTACCAAGGATTTGTACAAACTTCTCAGCACCACTTCAGGGAAAAACAATGACACAGACAAATATCTACTTTCCTTGGTGCTGAAAGTTTTGAGAAGAAGAGAGAAGTGAAGTTTTGATAGCATCAGCCTAGGGGGAGTTTGTTGGGTCATAATAAGGCTGGTGCAACCAAAGCCACTTCACATAGTCATCTTGGTGCTACATTCAAAGGCTTCTAAAGCCAAGCATGAGATCTTCCGAGAGTATGAAGAACAACAGCTGAAGTCAATAGCTGAAGACAGCAGCTGAAGTCAATAGCTGAAGACAACAGCTGAAGTCAACAGCTGAAGACAACAGCTGAAGACAACAGCTGAAGTCAACAGCTGAAGACAACAGCTGAAGTCAATAGCTGAAGACAACAGCTGAAGTCAACAGCTAAAGACAACAGCTGAAGTCAAGAGCTGAAGACAAAGTCTGAAGACTTCCGAAGACAAAGTCTGAAGAAAGAGCTGAAGACAAAGTCTGAAGACTTCCGAAGACAAAGTCTGAAGAAAGAGCTGAAGACAAAGTCTGCTTCCGAAGACAAAGAAGACTCCAAGCCTCGGAAGAAGCAGTCTTCCGAAGTATAAGTGGCTTCAGAAGAAGTTAGTCTTCCGAAGCATTTTTATCCTTCGGAAGATATTGCTATGTCCAGCAGATATAAGTATTGTCCCTGACAGTCCGCTGCAGACCTCTGATACAGCATGGCATCTTCCTAAAGAGCCATGTTGTTGACCACACTTTAGTCTACTGTTCAACTTTTTATGATAGTACATGTTACCAACTTTAGTTGGTGACAAAAGGTAAGTCAGGGACATGTCCTGACTACCAACTCTCAGGCAAAATGTCTGAAAGACCTCACCTAGAGTCTTGTAGTATAGATGTTTGGTTAGAGGTTTCCAGCTGGTATCAAAGTATATCCGGCTGTAGGTAGTATTATATATAACTTCTCTTTGTAACTCATTAAGTATCGATTTGAGTCCAAGAGTCTTGTAATCCTTTGAGTTGAGAAGCAATATATAAAAGTACATTGAAAATTTACATTCTGTGTTTATTTATTGCTTGTTACTTCTTATATTATGATCAACTCTTCATAGACTCTTGCTGAGTGTTGTTCAATGTGAGTTTGAGAGAAAAACCTTCTGTTGAGTGACCAACAAACGATCCTGCACGACGGTTATTACATTTTCCATCGCGTTAAACCCTTGCTTTAATAAGACAGGGGTTGAAACTTTATTGGTAAAAGTAACTTACGATTTAGATTTATTGGATGACGATCTATTTTATATTCAAACGGTAGAAACTAATTTAGTCAAGAATTCTATAATATGTTTGATGTTTATACCCCTAAATATGGTACATTATCAAACATTCGTGACACAATGAGAAATGCGGCGTTTACGAAAAGCTCAAGTGATTCAATGTATAATTTATATAATACTTTACTAAATAAAAATACTAAACGACAACGGGGTAACGCCCCGAGTAGCGAACTAGTGATGTATGGTGGGATGGACTTTTATCTGGTTTTAGTGTACAAGATTTTAAGAACTTTGATATGTTGGTTTGGTGGAAAAGTAAGGTAGATCAGTTTTCGATCCTAGCCGTCATGACCCGAGATTTACTAACCGTCCAAGATTCTACGGTAGCTTCAGAATATGCTTTCTCTATTAGTGGCAGTATTATATCCATATGAAGAATATAAGACTCACTCCTCCTGCGGTCGAGATGTCCATTTGCTTGAAAACTTATTTGGATGCGACCGAAAGAATTCAAGATAAAACCTCACTTGAAGGCGAACTAAAATTCGAAGTCGAGATATATGAGGCGGAAGATGGTTTGAAACTTGTAATGACCGACGATGGAACCGCGTTTAATGAATACTTACGTGCTAGTTCGGGATCCGGGGGCGAAAATTACATTCTTTTATTGTTTGTTTTAATATAATGTTAGGATTTATAACTTTTTTTTTCAAATTAATTAGATTTTAATCTTTAATATCAAGTTTGTAACTTTTTAATCTTTATTAAGTTTGTAAGTTTTTAATATTTAACATCAAGTTTGTAAGTTTTTAAATATAAAGTTTGTAAGTTTTTAATCTTTACAAAATTAAACTCTTACAAGTTTTAGTAAACTATTTCTAGTATTTTTAAAATTAAATAAATTTTGTAACTTTTTAATCTTTAATATCAAATAAAATATGATAACTTTAGTTATATTATTTTGTTTTTTGTGTGAATAAAAAATAAAGAAATAAAAACTGGTTTATATTGAATCGGTTTGGATATGGTTGCGTTTTCCCCCTTCCAAACCTGGTTGTAAACCGAAACGGTTTGAGACCAACCGGTTTTAATCATCATTGACCAAACCGGTTTAGGTTTAAAACTGAAACCGGTTAAAAAAAACTTATTTGCACAATACTAAATACAAATAGAAATAGTTAAATTATGCTACGAATATTAATACTGTAGCCTGTACAATATAAATTTTGGTTTCATGAATAGTATCATCACGTATCATACCATGTGTTTAAGAATTTATATTTTTTATGGTTTATACCTTATGCCAACAGTCACAACATTTAAATTTGTTGGACACCACACCTCCGGTGATGGTCATAATTTTATTTTATTAGCACCTTCACTTTTTGATGTATGTTTATTATTATTGTTAACTTAATTTTAGCTTTTTTAATTTTAACACCTTTTTATTTTTATATATCTATTATAATTGTAAAATTTAAGTGAACACTTATTATTTTTATTAATAATATATATTACTAATTTGCAACATTATTATGGTTTATACCTTATGCTTTGTAGCTAGGTTGTATCTTACTTTGTTATTTCTTTATCATTTTAACTTTTAACCCTAATAGTTTTTATTTTTAATATTTAACCTTATATATATTATTAATTTTCAACTTTATTATGCACTATGATTTGTATCTTTTGCGTTTTAGGTTGTACCTTACTTTGTTTTTTATTACATTTTTGGCATTTAACTCTAATACTTTTTTACTTTGAACTTTAGTCTCATATATTTTTATCTTTTATAAATTTTATGTTTTACGTTTCAGTCTAAATTTTCGAGTTAACATGCTGCAACATGCACAAGTGTTTCAACGTCCTTAGCTTTATTTTTCCGTTTAACGATCGCATTGTGTTTTACGTTGTGGTCTAATTTATGCATATTTATATACTATACTAATTACCAACTCATTTATGGATAATATTATTTATGGATAATATTATTGTACATATGCCTAGTAGTCTACATCTTTGACATTTAACCCTAACACTTTTTTTTTCACTTTCAGCTTTGGTCTCATATATTTTTTATTTTTTATAAATTTTCCGTTTTATGTTTCGGTCTAAATTTTCGAGTTAACATACTACAACATGTGTATGTGGTTCAACGTCCTTACGTCTATTTTTCCCGTTTAACTAACTACCAACTCCTTTATGCATAATAGTGTTGTACATATCCTTAATGGTGTTGTACATATCCTTAATGGTGTTGTACATATGCTTTGTACATATGCTTTGTTTGTTACAAATTATCTTTCTCAATGTACAACTCTAATGTTTGTTTTTTAATGGTTTTACGCACCCTTAGCATGCGGGCTTGCGACTGTGTTTTGATATTAGTTTTTACACTATTTTACGTCATCACAGTAACGTGAGGGACATATTACTATTAGTTAACTTTTAAGGGTTTTTTTAGAAAATGAGTTAGCTTATTTGGTAGAGGCTTTGGCTCTTAAAGAGCAGGTCCCGAATTTAAACACAGGCATGGAGTTATTGAATATAATTTAAGAGTATGATAAATTTGCTATAAAAAAAGAAATCCAATAGTTACCTTTGTATAATCTCAATTAACAAATTAAAAAACCAAAAAAATATACATAGAAAGGTCTATTAAAAAACCAAAAATACAAATATAAAAAAATCTAGTATAATGTATCGACCATATTTTTTGTGTTACAGTAAATGAAACATTGTTGTGGGTGTTTAATTTGAATAAGATTTATATCAAAACATATGGTAGAGATAAACGTGCTGCAATGATATATTTGAAATTAAGAAAATATTACGTTGTTACGAAAGAAATCGAAAAATATATTGTACTTGACCGGTTAGATTTAGGCGCACGTTAAAAGGCTCACTAAGAAAGGGGAAAAGGAGAAAAAAGGAAATAAAAAAATATAAGGTTAGAACTAGGGGTGTTCAAAAATATTCGAATCCGAAAACGAATCCGAAATATCCGAAAATCCGAAATTTCGGATGTCCGAAATTTCGGATTCAGATTTGGATAGTAATTTTTAAAATTTTCGGATATTTCGGATATCCGAAATATCCGAAATATCCAAAATATTTTTATAAAAATTTAAAAATATTAAATATTAATTAAATATTTCGGATAGTTTTAGATATTTAGGACATTTTAATAAAAAACTTCGGATATCCGATAAAAACTTCAATAAAAATTATTACATTTTTAAATAATACAAATTTTCTTTGAATTCGGATATCCGAACGGATATCCGAATCCGAATCCGAAATTTCGGATTCGGATTCGGATAGTAAAATTCACTATCTGAAATTTTCGGATATCCGAAATTCGAATATCCGAATTTGAACACCCCTAGTTAAAACCATCCAGAAAAGAGGAAGCAGGGTATGAACCCGTGCCATTTGCCTCACACCAAAAACAATTACCCTCACGCGAGCGCCCCTTTCTTATTATTTACCAAAAATTATAATATATACACATGATAAGATCTTGGCCGGATGATGTGTATCATCAATATGACCCGTGACTTTATATCCCTTAGCGTTTAACCGAGACAGTTTTACACAAACAAATTATGTTACCCAAACAAATTATGTTACCTTCGTGCCGTCTAGAACCCAAACTTTATTTTGAATGTTTGTCATGGTGTAAACGGGGTGAAGGTTGGATTTTTGCTGCTACTCTCCAGTTTGTCCGTCCCCATGGGGCTTAAATCAAAGGAAAAGGAAAAAAAAAGACGAATGCAACGGACAAATGAAAGACTTCACAACTTGTAGCTTGTAGCGACGATATTAAGGTTTCATATAAGAGGATAGAGTCGTCTATGCTATAGTAATATAACAAAGTATAATACAATAATACTTGCTAATAATTACTTATTAGGTGTAAGTAAATGTAATATTATCAAAAATTGTAGAGCTTATTATCTGCTTCCTTAAAACCTATATGACAACAAATTAAGTGTTGTCGCAATCAAATTGATACTAAAGTCAAATATCAAATTCAAACCCAACCCACTTAGGACGATTATTAACTATTTGTGCATTTTTAAAACACAAAAGCCAATCATACAAAGACATGCTATAATGCAAGTAATCATCTTGATTTTGTCCAACAAATATATTATTTTTATCGGTGCATTATTGCTTTCATATATGTTATTACTCTTTTACCATTTGACTAATACAGTGTACATTATAATCGTAATAGCCGGTTTATATTCAAATTTCGGTTGTAAAAAATCACAAATTGTAACAGCCAGTATATATTCAAATTTTTGTTGTAGCAAAAATAATTTGAAATATTATTAAATTAATACTATCTAACAAGAGGAATTTGATGTAACTGATACTAATTAGGGTACTGGTGTACTAATCAGTGAAATGTCTAAAAAGGAGATAATAACATCTGCATTATATAGATATCAAAAAATAAAGATGATGTTTAATGTAGACCGTATATTGTGTGGGCTTAATTGGCTTCACTTATCTGTTTTCCGGTCAGAACCGCACTCACAACCCTATCAGGAGGAAAACTAAGATTAGAAAAACTACCCGCCTCAACCTTGAGCATTTTTCCTCAGATTGATACTTAAACTCAAGAGCTTATCATATTTATATATCTTAAGTACCCCACTTTAATCACGTGGGCTAAGAATCATGGGTTATTATATATTAATTTAATCCGTGTTCCTAGTAAAAAAAATTAGACGTTTGTTCGTGTGGATGCATACCTACAGACATATAATCAAGTTTGTTAACCGAAAATATATAATATTTAAAAACTAACATGACAGTTATATAGATCCAGTTTTATTATTATAAAAATCATATAAACATTAGTAATAGTATATTATAAAAACATTATAAAAACATTTTATCACATAGCCACTGCTATAAAAGCTAGGCACCTAAGCCTTCAAAACTCATGGAAAATTAACATCCCATACCACCAAACGTCTTTGATCTTTCCCCCATCACAACATATAATACATGGCTCTCCCTGATGTACAAGTGACAAAAACTCTATCTGATGCTTGGGACTACAAGGGCCGACCCGTTCAACGCGCGACCACAGGCGGGTGGGTCAGTGGCGCCATGATTTTAGGTCCGTCACACTTCATGTATCGTGTCATATTATGCATCCGTTACTTGCTTTATAGGAGTGCATAGATGGTAATATTGATATACTTTCAGGGGTGGAGGCATGTGAAAGGTTAGCGACTTTAGGTATCGCTGTGAATCTGGTGACGTATTTGACTGGAACCATGCATTTTGGAAATGCTAGTTCTGCAAATACTGTCACCAATTTCATGGGTACCTCTTTCATGTTATGTCTCCTTGGCGGTTTTGTTGCTGATACTTTCCTCGGCCGGTAATCATCTAATACCATGTGTCTTGCTAATTATTTCTATTTAAAGTATTTGTAAACACTAACCTTTTTTTATGATGTCTATAGGTATCTAACTATTGCCATATTTGCTGCTGTTCAGGCAATAGTAAGTAGTATATTTTGTCCACTTTTAGTTCTTTGTTAGCTAAAAGAATAACACAACTTTTTTAAGTTATAACAAACTTATAATAAATATCAGGGTGTGACAATATTGGCCATATCAACCGCCATCCCGAGCCTAAAACCACCAAAGTGCACACTAGATGGTTACTGTGCACCCGCGACTATGTTACAAGTGATCTTTCTTTATCTCGCGCTCTACTTGACCGCCCTTGGGACGGGTGGGCTCAAATCTAGTGTTTCGGGCTTCGGGTCAGACCAATTTGACGAGACAGATACAGTGGAAAAGACCCAAATGGCTACATTCTTCAACTGGTTCTTTTTCTTCATAAGTATCGGGTCACTCGGGGCAGTTACAGTCCTGGTATATATCCAGGACAACTTGGGTAGGCCTTGGGGGTATGGGATCATTGCCTGTGCCATTGTTGTCGGGTGGGCGATCTTTTGTCGGGCACAAGAAGGTATCGGTTTAAGAAGCTAGTCGGTAGCCCATTAACCCAAATAGCCTCGGTTTTCGTCGCAGCGTGGACGAAGAGGCGTATGGAGCTTCCATCGGATCCTTCGTTGTTGTTCAATGTGGATGATGTTGAAACTACAGGAGTTGAAAGCAAAAAGAACAAGCAGATGTTGCCTCATAGCAAGCAATTTCGGTGAGTAATATTATTTTTCATTTCTATTTCTATTTCATTAACTGATCTATAAGTATCTTACTATTAAATATTAATTCTTTTTATCGTATAAATATAAATCTCACTTTAAGAAGAGAATCATAAAATTTATATAATCACTTACACATGTTGATTGATTTAACTTTAACATGAATACATCGATCGGACAATATATATAACGATATAATCTAGAATGTATCAGTGTTTATACGATTCTTATGACTCTATATAGAAAACTCTTAGAGTTTATATAGCTTATAAGTTATATATAATATACATATATATTAGTCTCTTTTATTGGTCACATGTTTTACCAATAAGATAGACGAATGATTGATCCTGTGTTCTTGATTTGCCAACTAAACTTGTGAATTGCATCTTTGGCCATAGATCAAGCAAACTAGAATAATACACCAATAATTATTCACTATTATTTATAGCAAACATCTTTTGTCTTTACATGGACTTTAGTGATATTATATTAATTTTATTTCATAACAATCTAGAATTTTTTTTATTAATTAAATGATTGATATATTAGATACAGCATGTTTAACGACCTGATTATCAACAATCAATGGACACATCATATGCCGGTTTGTCAAAAGTTAAAACTTTTGGGAGAACAATATTGTATTATCATATAAATATAAATATAAATATAAATATAAATATAAATATAAATATAAATATAAATATAAATATAAATATAAATATAAATATAAATATAAATATAAATATAAATATAAATATAAATATAAATATAAATATAAATATAAATATAAATATAAATATAAATATAAATATAAATATAAATATAAATATAAATATAAATATAAATATAAATATAAATATAAATATAAATATAAAATATAAATATAAATATAAATATAAATATAAATATAAATATAAATATAAATATAAATATAAATATAAATATAAATATAAATATAAATATAAATACAAATACAAATACATAAGTGATAATAATACATATATGTGAAAAGAAAACTCGTGATTATATATCTATCCGGTGTCTAGAAGACTAGAACATAAGAAAGGCCTATAAAAAGAGTATAAACGTTAATAGTAAATACTAGAGTACATACGTACAATTTCTACAAAGTAGAAAGTATCCTTATTATATATAGGGTTAGTTTCACTTGAGAAACTATTATAATTTGAAAACGTAAAAAGTACTATCTTTTTTAAATTTAAATGCTAATAACTTTACCATATGTTATTATTTTTTTTAAAAAAAACTAACCATTAAATTATAATTCTTTTATCTTTAATTTGAATATAGTATTGCCATATCAAATATACACACATCATTATTACATATATGCAATATTATGATGCAATATAAATATAATATGTTGTACCCGCACGCACCTTCGGTCTATGTTTTTTGGTGGTTTGGGGTTGGGATTTTGTGACTTTTTGTTAGTTTTCATAGTGTATAAAATTAGAAATGGATAGAAGAGATATATGAGATTGTAGTATAAAATTTGAGATAATTGATTCGTAAATGTTTGAACTAAAAATAAAATAAAATAGAGCAGCTACGGGATGGTGGTGGTGGGTCGCATTGCACGGCGTGGATGCGGTGAAAAGGGAGTGGTTGACGTGAGGAACGGGCGTGACGATGTTGCAGCCCGACGCCATGGCTTGCCGAGCCGACGTGTTACCTTGCATCACCCACCTGTAAAGGTTTGTCAAATTTAGTTATGATACAATAATCAAACTTATAAAAAGTACAATTATCCAAAGACACGACAAGCTAGATTCCCTTTATTTTTTAACCATTTTAGAAATTTTAGAACTACTTTCAACCCTATCTCTATCCGACTCGTAGTCTGTGTATACACAAAATAAATCTCATGGTAATATAGAAATGAACAAAAACCCAAAAATCCACAAATCGTTCTTGATATTTTAAAGATTATATATTAGCATCTTACGCATTAAAAGTTGCAGATTTTTTAGATTTTATCGGTTAACAACATGGGTTTTTATATAATACTATTTCGTGTCGAGATGCCTTAATCATAGACAATATATTATTTTCCTAGAAAGACTAGAAATCACTTGTATAATGAGATCTTTGTCGGTATTCGTCATATACTGATAAACACCTCTACTATTCCCTGCAAGAAATACCTAATTACCAAATGATGAATATCTAGTAAGTATAAACCTAATGCACGAGACTTTTGCATTAGTTAGATTAAGTGACTGTCGATTCACTTGGGTCTGCTGTATATACATCTTAATTTTATTTAGCCCGCATATCTGTAACATGTAGTTTACACTACTCGAACATGTGACCTTCAACTTACTTAACAAAATCTTATCGTTTCTTCAAAGGTTCGTCCTGGCCTTAAGAAATAATTAATAAATTAACTTCAAATCAACCAACATACAATATATTCATGTGGTGTTAGTTATAATAATTAGTTATTAGGTTTACACCCATTGTTACTTCTAGGAATTTGATCATTAATTTTTACAAGTTAAACTAAACATAATTTGGAATTATTACTTTAGAAACACATACACATGCACATAAAGTAAAACAATGTGCACGCATGTGTCTTGGTAGTCCTAACAGAAGACAAATTTCAAGATAATGGGGTCCTAAACAGTCTGTCATCAATCAATTTGATGTTGTATATGTAACATATATGTAACGTGAAACTCAATTTTTATATCTTTTAAGTTAACCCTAACCTCGGTAGATATTCTTTAGGCACTTTTGTCTCCTGTTAGTGAAACTTTTTAATTACCCTAAGTTAAGTTGTAAAGAACTTTTTTGATATTTGAATGATTTGATTATTTATATATATGCCCTTAGTTAGCTTGTAATTATTACTATAGAATAAAAATACAGATAAGATCACCGAGTTAGGGATGTTGCAAAAATTTGAGGGTAAGGACACAAGTATTTTGGTAGAGGATAAGTATGTGATTTGTTATATAAAAAAGTTTTGTTGCTTTGTATATACATGTGATCATCAAAACTGACACATTAAAAGTTAATACACTAAAATATTACACAAATATTTAACATGTAATAGATAATATTTTAATTTTGTTTATGAAAGTAGTTGCGCGCCTTAGATCTCACTTTAAAGAGGGGTCAAGTAAAGACCAGTGACGAAATTTTACCTTACATTTTTATAGCTACAACATGAACCCATAATAATGTTCAAAGATTAAAATTGTTAGAAAATTATTTTAGTGTATGATATTTTAAGTTAGTTTCTTTAGGATGAGGAGAATTCTATAAGGTAGCTTTTACCAATCTAAGATCAAAAACAGGGATTCATCATACAAACTCGTGAACCCTACACATAATTTAATTATGAATAATAAGATAAAGTGACAAGTAGATGTAAGATATGATTTTATATTCAGGTGCGAAAATATAAATATGGTATCAAATCCATATAAAAAATAGCTTATTCCATCCATACTATGAGTTACTTGTTGGGAATATATTTAGAGGTAAACAATTTCTCTATTTCATTTTCTTTGTCTTATACAAGAGATTTAGACATGGGAGAGAAATGTGTTACGTACATCTGGACCATACAAGCTTTTTGAGATAATTGTGGCCTTAAGTTAAACATATTGTCTTGATTATTGATGACTCTTTCTATTTTTTCAGTTTTCTTGATAAAGCAGCAATAATGGACACCAAAAGATCATATGAATTGATGGTTACGGTTGATAAATGGCGTGTCGCAACTCTAACTGATGTCGAAGAAGTGAAACTCGTGATCAGAATGCTACCAATTTGGGCTACAACAATATTATTTTGGACCATATATGCTCAAATGACCACATTCTCAGTGTCACAAGCAACAACAATGAATAGACACATGGGAAAGTCATTCCGAATCCCTGCAGCTTCCCTCACCGTATTCTTCGTTGGAAGCATCCTCTTGACTGTCCCGATCTATGACCGGATCATCGCGCCTATCGCCAAAAGGTTCCTCAAACACCCACAAGGGCTAAGCCCTCTCCAACGCATAGGAGTAGGGCTAGTCCTATCCATACTAGCCATGGTTGCGGCCGCCCTAACCGAGATCAAGCGGCTAAATGTGGCTCGCTCGCATGGCTTATTAGACGATCCATCAAAGGTGGTCCCACTTACTGTCTTTTGGTTGGTCCCACAGTTTCTATTGGTAGGGTCTGGGGAGGCGTTTACTTACATGGGACAACTTGATTTTTTTCTAAGGGAGTGCCCAAAGGGGATGAAAACAATGAGCACGGGGTTGTTTTTAAGCACGTTGTCGTTAGGGTTCTTCTTTAGCTCGCTTTTAGTGACGATAGTGCATAAGGTTACAGGAGATAAGAAGCCATGGTTAGCTGATAACTTGAACCAAGGGAAGCTTTACAACTTCTATTGGTTACTTGCAATTTTGAGTGCTTTGAACTTTGGGTTGTTTCTTGTGGGAGCAAGGTGGTATGTCTACAAAGAGCATAGGCTTGTTGAAGAAGGTATTGAGT
>CM044017.1:40729308-40761808 GCA_024085815.1 Flaveria linearis | reverse complement strand
TTCCATAACCTCCTACAACTAGAACACCCATAAACTCATACATGTAGAACTACATACACATAGATGCATCAACACCAAGTCAAACGCCCACAAAACACACTCTGCGAACCCACATATGCAACCATATATATACGACCATGTATACAGCCATATCCATGGGAATTACTTCTCAAAACGCATGACACAACATGTGATACAGCCCCGGACGCACACCCATATAACCCGCACACGCAACGTGCATGAAACCGTAGCCTAATCCAACCCCGCACGCGTAAGAAGCTAGAAAAAAACCAAAACTGTACTGATACGAATATAAGTGGAGATCGAGTAATCATACCGAACAAGGTACGAGGCTGCGCCGGTCACTATTCGTAACCATCTGTTCGATCGGTTCTTCGAGTGATCGCGGTTGTGGACGGTTGTAGTGTTGCCGAGAGGGAGTATCGCCGTCGATAGAAGGCCAGGGGAAAAAGGGTTGCGCAAGAGAAGAAGCCTTCTGGAGGAACCTTATGCGTATGGGTGCTCGACGGCAACAGGGGGAAGAAAGGGTTTTCGGTGATTTAGGGTTGTGGAAGTGAGGGAACGGGTGGGTGTTGGGTAGTTATTAAATTTTGTAAATGTTCTATAAATTACTATTTAAATCCCTCTAGTATGCTCAACTTGCATAAAATATCCCCAAGTTACACTAATTAATAAATTAATCACATAATTAATTTCATAATTAAGAAGGAAACGTTTAAATAATAGAATCGAGTTGGCGGCGTTAACATGTAAGTACAGGGTGTCATATTATCCCCTTGTTGAAAGAATTTTCATTCCGAAAATTAGAACATCAGATTATCACTGGACGCTAAATTTAACAGTGATAATAGGAGAGTGTTCTGGAGCTTGCCTAATATAGGTGTCTATAATTCTGAAATAAATCCAAAACACAGAACATAAGGCTTTGCAAGGGTTGTGACATCACCCCTTGTTGAAGGGAATTTCGTCTCAAAATTGAAAGAAAAGAAATCTTAAACGTACCTTAGGAAGTAAATGTATGATCCTTGAACAGTTGTGGGTATTACTTCTTCATTTGATCCTCGCGTTCCCAGGTAAACTCTGGTCCACGCTTTGGGTTCCAACGGACCTTGATGATAGGAATACGACTATGCTTGAGAGTTTTGACCTCTCGGTCCATAACTTCCACCGGTTCCTCAATGAAACGCAGTTGTTCATCCACATGTAGCTCATCTAACAGAATGACGAGAGTCTCATCTATATGGCATTTCCTCAGGTTTGAAACATGGAACACATTGTGTATTCCACTAAGCTCTTCGGGTAGACTAAACTGATAGGCTACTGGGCCAACCCTTTTGACAATCTTAAAAGGTCCAATGTAGCATGGGTTTAGCTTTCCACGTTTCCCGAAATGAATTACACCTTTCCAAGGTGACACTTTCAAAAGTACCTTGTCGCCAATTTGAAATTCCAACGGTTTACGACGTTTATCTGCGTAAGTCTTTTGTCGGTCACGTGCCACTGCCATGCGATTACGAATTTGTACTATCTTCTCAGTCGTTTCACGCATAAGTTTAGGACCGGTAAGTTGACTTTCTCTAAATTCCGCCCAAGAAATAGGTGATCGGCACTTACGTCCATACAATGCTACAAATGGTGCAGCTTTGATCGATGTGTGATAGCTGTTATTGTAAGAAAACTCGACCAATAGTAAATGAGTTTCCCAATGGCTGCCAAAATCAATTACGCAAGCACGCAACATATCTTCAGAGTCTGTATCGTACGCTCACTCTGACCATCAGTTTAAGGATGGTATGCGGTGCTCATATCTAGCCGTGTTCCCAATGATCGTTACAATGACTGCCGGAAGTGCGAAGTAAATCGAGCGTCACGATCGGAAATGATGGAAATTGGCACACCGTGCCAAGAGGCTATTTCCCTTAGGTAGATACGAGTTAACTTGTCTATTCTATCAGTATCTCAAGAGACTATTTCCCTTAGGTAGATGCAAGTTAACTTCTCCATTCTATCAGTCTCTCTAATTGCTAGAAAGTATGCGGATTTCGTCAAGCGATCTACTATTACCCAAATGGTATCGCACCCGCTAGGAGTTCGAGGTAGCTTCATGATAAAATCCATTAAGATCTGCTCCTATTTCCATACAGGAACTTTCGGCTATTGAAGTAGACCAGATGGTTTTTGATACTCCACTTTAACCTTAGAGCAGGTCAAACATCTTCTTACATAGGTGGCGATATCAGCTTTCATGTTCGGCCACCAGTAAAGAACCTTCAGATCGTGATACATCTTGTCTGAACCCGGATGGATAGAATATCAAGGCTTATGGGCTTCATCCATCACTAGTTCTCGTAGATTCCCATACAAAGGAACCCATATTCGTTCCATGAAATACCAAACTCCGTCAGATTCGGTCTCTAGCTGCTTTTCCATGCCTCGTATGGACTAAACTTTCAGGTTCTCGTTCTTCAAAGCCTCAAGCTGAGCATTACGTATCTGTTCGGGTAATCCGGTGTGGATGGTGAGTTGTAATTCTTGAACTCGCTTTGGTTTAGGTATTTCCTTTCGACTTAAGGCGTCAGCTACTATATTAGCCTTACCCGAGTGATATTTGATCGCACAGTCATAGTCGTTCAACAACTCGACCCAGCGACGTTGTCTCATGTTCAACTCCTTCTACTAAAAATATGTTAAAGACTCTTGTGATCGGTATAAATGGTGCACTTGGTACCGTACAAGTAATGTCTCCATAGCTTGAGTGCAAACACAACAACTCCCAACTCTAAGTCGTGTGTGTGTAGTTTTTCTCATGAACTTTTAGCTGACGGGAGGCATATGCGACGAACTTCTCGTGTTGCATTAGCACACAACCAAGACCCTGGATGGAAGCATCTCAATACACTACAAAATCTTCTGTTCCCTCAGGTAGGGACAATATCGGTGCTGTGTAAAGTTTTGTTTTAGAAATTGAAATGCTGACTCCTGCTTATCATGACAGGATCTCAGCCTCTCGTGTTGATCAATTAGATTATGTTTGCAGCGGATTTAGCACATTAATTAGCAATTAAAGCAAGAACATAAAAGATATTGCGATTAAAGCATAAACATAGAGAGAGAAGAGTTCTGCGAAGCAATAAATGTTCTATTGGTCGCACGTTTCGGCAATTAAAAGTATGGCTTGCCATCCTTATATAGGCGGCAAGAGCATGGTGGTGATGTCCTTTTCTGACATCACTGAATATTTAATTACAGTTGTCAAAACATAAAACTACTGAAGATGTCAACAACTGACATCTTCTTACAAAAGTTCCTAAGTGCTGACAAAAGTAAACTACTGAAATCCTACAACGACTGAAGAACAAACTCTTCAGTCGTTTATAACTACTGATACTATAACAACTGAAGAACATGCTCTTCAGTTGTTGTACAACTACTGAAACAAAATAAACTACTGAAAAAGAAAAACACTACAACAACTGAAGAAGACTTCTTCAGTTGTTGTGACAAACTCTGAGTCTTCAGTACTTGGTCTTCAGACTTGACTTCAGATGATATAACAACTAATGACTTCAGTAGATATCATCAGTTGTTGTCTTCAGTCTTTGTCTTCAGACTTTGTGCTTCAGTAGAAGGTCTTCAGTTCTTTAGTTCTTCAGCTTTTGATTCTTCAGTACTTTTCTTCAGTACTTGAAGTCTTCAGTACTTGTAAGATCAGTACTTCAGACTTCAGTACTTGGTCTTCAGTACTTTGGAGTCTTCAGCTGATATTCTTCAGTTCTTTGATCTTCATACTTTGTTCTTCAGACTTTGTCATAACAGCAGAAGGCTGGAGCTAAGATGCTCTCGAGCTTGACATTCAAGCAAGAGAACACAATAGCTGATGAGAGTCTTCAGATGTTCTCGAGTCTGACATTCAAGCAAGAGAACATTGTAACTGATGGGAGTCTTCAGCAGTTGTAACAGTAGCATGTGGGACTTAGAGGTTTTCCTGATCTTGGCTCATTGGTTCTTTTGGTCCAACAAACTCCCCTGAACCAATGCAGCCAAAACCTCTAATTATTGGATGTCCCACTTATTGGTGGCATAATGATTGGTCTATTTCCTTCTAGATCAGATTAGAAGTTGACCCAGATAAGCACTGGCCAGAGAGGTAGTCTCAAGTGTTTGTTTGGCTAAGTATGGATGGGAGCTCTGTCTTGGGGAATTGGACACAGAGCTGTTGCCCCATCCATGAGATCTACCTCCCACGTACAAGCCGGTAGGATTCTCTACAGTAAGCCTGAAGAAAGATCAATTGTTCTTCTTTGGACATGTCTTCAGGCTCACCTTCGAACAATCCCTCCCGACCGTACAGCTCTGAGATGAACTTGACCTGTCTTCCATTTTTGAGCTCAAGTGTTGTGATTTGCCTATATGCAAATTCATCAGGGTGTTTACCCTCCAACAACAGATTGAGCTCATTCCTATGGAAATTCTCAAGCTTCTTATAGACCAGACCCTTCCTAACCACCCTATTATCTAGCATTGAAAAGGGTGATTGGCCGGCTCTATAAGCTTTCTCGAATTCCTCTACTATTTCCCAGGGTGGTATTACAAGAGCCACAGAGATCTCTTCATCTACTATTCTCTTTAGTTGGCTCTTGTACCTCACAGGCATGTCCTTCTTGACTATCCTGTAAGCCACCCTTGGGTCAGGCCAAGTTCTCACCTTATCCTTTTCATATTGAAAAGTTTGTTTAGGGTGAATAATCTCAGAGCTTCTCTCTGCATATTTATTATAGAGGTGGTAGCAGTGTAACATTTGTCAATGCTTTTCAGCATTTCCTCATCATGTTTTTTCTGCTGCTCCTCCTCTTCTAACTTAACCTTCACAGTGTCCTGCTGTGAGGTGGGATTGATGGTTTGTGGTTTGGCTTTGGGTAGAGGTATAACTGCTGAGAGTGGCAGGCTATCCTCCTCATCATCCTCTTCTTCATCTTGCAGCCTCAGCACCCTTCTCTCTTCTTCAAGGGTGGATCATTGGCTGCGGGTTTTGGTGGTAAAGGAGTTGGTTTTGTGGGTTGTGGTTGGGTTGTTGGTGTGGGAGTGTTGGCAGGCACTGCTAGCAGCCTAGAGATAAGGGCTGGTTTGGTTAGCTTGACTAGCAGTGTCCTGTTCCCAGCACCGGCTTCAGATAAGGCCTCTGCGACCAGTCCCTTTGTAAAATCACCAGCCGAACAAATCTTTGTGGTTATTGCCAAGAGTTTGTCCCTGGTCCATGCCTTAACATCAAGGACTGGTCTGCCCAGGTACTTCGAAGTGAACCTACTCATAGCCTCAAGTTTTTGTCTTTCCTCTTGGCTATGAGTAGTCCATCGGTACTCAATCTCTCTCCTCTCCATATTCCTGATCTCTTGATCTAGCAAGGCAGTGTCCTTGTCAAAGCCTTGCCTGAACAGCTGTTCAATGACTTTGTTCATTGAACGGTTATGTTCAGCATCAGCCTCCTTGACAAGGGCTGCTAGATCAGGATCAGCCACCTTCTTTCCCTCTCCCTTATTCTTATCAGTGATACTGAAATCCTTTTGGATTTCAGCCACTTCTATATGCTTTACCTCCCTCACTTTCCTCTTCCCTTCTCCCTCACCCTACTACTCTCCTCAGCCAACTCCCTCTCTACCACCACCTCTTTCTCTGCCTCTTTCTCCTCCTCTCCCCTCTTCCTCTTGTCTTGCACTGATGTCTCCCCTTTTTGGTTGCATTGGTTGGGGTTTGACTATCAGCAAGAGCCTTAGATATGGCAACCTCCACCATGGGTTGTATATATGTGGGAAGCCTCTCATCAAGGGTTTGAATAATTATATCTTTAAGGATTGGTGTGATGAGAGGCAGGGATTTCTGGAGGATAGCATCCAGCTGCTCAGGGGGGTTCTGTCCCTGAGAGCTAGTGCCAGAAGCAGGGGCTGGTGGCTGAGTTTGTGGGAGTGGCTCAGTGTTTGTGAGACCTTCGGGTGAAGGTGCCATCTGGGGGTAGTGGTGGCAGATGGACTTCTATCCTGAGTCATCTGAGCAAGCAGCTCTTTGAGTCTGCTTATCTCATCCTCAAGGATAGTGTTTTGAGCAACTACATCGTAGAAGAAGCTCAGGTCATCATCAGCATGAGCTGAATCACCTGACCTCCTGACATTGTCAGGATGAACATGTCCTGAGTGTGGCTCAGTAATGACATGTGCCCCTTGTTCTTGGTACTGGGGACTTCTGGCCTCAGGATTGGATCCATCATCGGCCATTGCCTCTGGTGAGGTCTTAGAGATGTTACCAGCTTCACCCTGCTCAGATGTTGATGCAGGGGAAGTGGCAGCCTCACCAGATTGTTCTCTCTCCCTAGCCACACTGGGAGAGTGAACTGATTCTCTGTGCTGTGGGCTCTGATCAGCACTTGTGCCCACCCCCTCTTCGGTTGGAGTCTCCCCAGTGGTAATAGGTTTCTGGGGAGAGGGTGGAGTGCTCAGATCAGTCAGCACTTTGGCTATAACCAATGTTGGGCTTAGTGGGGCGGTCTCCTCTGTATGTGGGCTAGAAGCAGTATGCACATGGGGAGGACTGTGCTCTTCAATGGCAGCCTCCTCAAGTGAGGAAGACCCCAGTAATGTGGTTGCCCCAAAATTGGTTGCATCAGGCTCCTGTTGAGAGGAAGCCTGTGCGGTTGTGGTGGGTGGAGTCGTGGTACCTGCTGGGAGAATCGAACCAGCAGGCACATCCTGCCTTTGTGTGGCAGGGGCATCCTCAGGGGACTCATCTCCCTGAGTAGCCTTGGTTGGCTTCTTTTTGGCTTTTGGCTTGGTGGGGACTTTGGATTTGAGGTGGAGGCTGTGGGTTCCAGCTGCGTGGGTTTTCGCAGCCGGCCAGCCTGTTTGAGTGTGGGGTCAGTGTTGTGCCTGGAGTATACCTCAGCTTGAACAGCCATGGCAGGGACCCCAGTGCCAACTAGTCCCTCAGCCTGAAGCTGGTATTCGATCATGGCCATTATGAACCGTGGATATAAGTTCCAACGGTTAGAAAAAGGTTTTGTGGCCATGTCCTTGAGTTCCAAAAATAAAAGATCAGTAAAATTTAAAGGTTGTTTCTCAAGGATAGAATACAATACCTGCTGCCACCTTGTGGACATCTGGTCCCACGAAGAGGTCTTGGGAGCCAGACATACATTCACCATGTGGAAGATCAAGCGTTGAGGATCAGGAAAGTGTTTCTTCAACAAGGTGGAGGCGGAGAGGTTACCCTGATAGTCATGAGATGTGAAGGAAAGATCAAGGGTACCTTTGGGGTAGAAAGTTGGGTGAGTGGCATCATCCAGCTCTAGGGTTTGGCGTAGAGCAGCTGGAGTGATAACCACGGTTTGCCGTTGACGGAGGACCGGAGAGAGACCTCGGCATTCTGCTCTCCGGTTTGGACGGTGACATTGGTCCAAAACTCCGTCAAGGAGTCGGTGTATAGTGTGGGGTTCAAGAGAAAAGCCGTTTTGTATGGTGAGTCGTTCATGAGATCGACGGCTTGGTGAAACTTGGGCCATAATGGCGATTTTGTAAGGTGGGCGACACAGTTGTGTCGAGGTTTCAGTTGCATGTTCGCCATTAATGGTGTATGGGAATTTCAGAGGTTTGTAAGGATTAGGTCAAGTGAGGAGTAAATGCTCTGAAGGTGGGGTATTTATAGGGTAGGGCAAAGGTTGAAAGAAAACTACTGAAGGTTTTGGTGTTAGTGATCAGTTGTTGTAACAGCTGATGACGTGGTTTTAACCTTCAGTGGTTGTAACATCTGAGGACTTGGTGTTAGCCTTCAGTAGTTGAAACTACTGAGACCTTGGTTTTGTCCTTCAGATGTGAACGTCTGAAGAGTTACTGTCAGTCTTCAGTAGTTATGAACTACTGATGACCTAGTATTCTTCTTCAGACGTTGTAACAACTGAAGACTTGGTTTTAGCCTTCAGTAGTTGTGAACTACTGAGATCAGTAGTTGTGAACTACTGAAGACATGGTATTGCTTCAGTTGTTGTAAACAACTGAGGACTTGGTGTTAGCCTTCAGTAGTTGTGAACTACTGATGTCAGTAGTTGTGAACTACTGAAGACATGGTTTTGTCCTTCAGTTGTTTGTGTATGAAACATCAGCTGTTGTTATCAGTTGATGAGAAATTACTCATCAGCTGTTTCCGTCAAATCAGTTGTTTCATACTAGCCTCCACATTTACTCATCAGCTCTTTGGCTGACTTTCAGATGTTTCATTGACCCTTCAGCTCTTGGGAATATGCCTTCAGCTCTTGTGATCAAATGTTCACAAGTGCTGATGAAATTCTTCAGAGCTGGTGAACAAATTTTGTCTTCAGTATTTGTGTAAGATTACACATCAGTACTTGTGAGCAAAATTTGTTCTTCAGTACTTATTTATTGAAAATCATACATCAGTAGTTGTAATCCACTTCACTACAGTTGTTTTTTCAATAAATAATGTACATCAGTGCTTTGAGTCAGTTTAGTCTTCAGTAGTTGTGAAAGAGCTGAAGACTAAATTACTCATCAGTACTTATTTTTACCCTTTGCTCTTCAGTAGATGTGAACTAAGAGTACCAGCATAGGTCAAATCATTCAAGCTGCAGCATACCAAGCCTTAGTACCAAATTTTGGAATGTGGCACTATCTAAAGGCTTAGTAAAAATGTCTGCAAGCTCATCAGCACTAGGCACAAACTTAGGATCAATCAGACCTTTCTCATAGCAATCCCTGATAAAATGATGTCTGATCTCAATATGCTTGGTCCTAGAGTGCTGGACTGGATTCTTAACAATACAAAGAGCTGAAGCACTATCCATTAATAATGGAGTCTTAGTCTCAGTAATGCCATAATCCAGAAGTTGGTTCTGAAGCCAGAGTATTTGAGAGGTACAGCTTGCAGCAGCAATATACTCAGCTTCAGCAGTGGATGTAGCAATTGATGTTTGTTTCTTACTCTGCCAAGAAACTAAACAATTGCCTAGGAATTGGCAACCACCAGAAGTGGATTTTCTGGTGACTTTGCATCCTGCATAGTCACTATCAGAGAAAGCAACTAATTTGCATGAATGCCCAGCTGAATACCAAAGTCCTAGTGATTGGGTACCTTGCAGATATCTAAAGATCCTTTTGACTGCAATCAAATGGGATTCTTTAGGTGCAGCCTGAAATCTAGCACAAGCACATGTTGAAAACATGATGTCTGGTCTAGAAGCTGTAAGGTACATCAAGGACCCAATCATACATCTGTAAAGGGTTTCATCAACCGCTTTACCTTTCTGATCAACATCTAGTTGTGTGATGCTGCTCATGGGAGTAGAACAGGGCTTACAGGATTGTAAATCAAACTTATTCAGCAACTCTTTGGTATACTTGGACTGATGGATGAAGATTCCATCATCCAGTTGTTTGATTTGCAAGCCCAGAAAGTACTGTAATTCTCCCATAGCACTCATTTCAAATCTCAGCTTCATAAGCTTTGTAAATTCATCACACAACTTTGGATCAGAGGATGCAAAGATGATATCATCAACATAAATCTGAACAAGGAGCTTATGTTGTCCCACAGTCTTGATGAATAAGGTTTTATCAATGGTGCCTCTAGTGAACTTATTCTCTAGAAGAAAGGTTGAGAGTGTCTCATACCAGGCTCTAGGTGCTTGCTTCAGCCCATAAAGAGCCTTATCAAGCTTGTACACCCAATCAGGATGTTTATTGTCCTCAAAGCCTGGTGGTTGACACACATAAACCTCTTCTTTGATTTTTCCATATAGGAAGGCACTTTTGACATCCATTTGATAAACCTTAAGACTGTGAAAGGCAGCATAAGCTAAGAACAGTCTGATTGCTTCCAGTCTGGCCACAGGTGCAAAGGTCTCATCATAATCGATTCCTTCCTCCTGTGCAAACCCTTGAACAACCAGTCTGGCCTTGTTCTTGACAATTTGGCCCTTCTCATCTGTTTTGTTCCTGAATACCCACTTGGTGCCTATAGCACACTTACCTTTGGGTAATGGAACAAGCTCCCACACTTGCTGTTTCTTGAATTGAAGTAGCTCAAGCTGCATAGCTTCCACCCATCCATTGTCTCTTAAAGCAATATGATAGTTCTTTGGTTCTTGCTGACTGATGAAGAGAGCATAGAAGCAGAAGTTGGACAATTGATTCCTGGTTGAAACTCCAGCATGAATATCACCAATGATTTGTGAAGTGGGGTGATTCTTGAGCTCTTGATAAACTATGATATCTGTGCAAGTGTTTGTAGACCCATCAGCAGCAACAGATGGTGATGGAGATTCCTGAAACCATGTAGAGGATGGCAGCTCAAATGAAGTAGAGCAAGCAGAAATCTCATCAGCATTTGTAGTGGATGGAGCTGCTGAGGCTACAGGAGCATCAGGTTCAGTGAAATTAGGCAGGTTGTCACTGAACTTGAAGAGGTGAGTACTGACTTCATCATCTTCAGTACCACCAGGTGGAGATCTGTTGACAGGCTCAACAGATGGAGGTTGATAAGGAACATATTGCAGTATGTCCAGATCAAACAGCTCCACAGGGTTTTGTGGAATCTTGTCCTTTGGAGATTCATTGAACTTAACATGCAAAGTTTCTTCAACCCCCTTGGTTCTACAATTGAAGACTCTGTATGCTTTGCAAGTTGATGAATAACCAACAAAGTACCCTGCATCCACCTTACTAGCAAACTCATGGAGTGGGTTGCTAGTGTTGAGAATGAAACAAGGACACCCAAAGGCTCTAAAGAATGAAATAAGAGGGGCCAAATGATGAAGAACTTCATAGGGAGTCTTCATCAACCTCTTATTTACTAAAGCTCTATTCTGTACATAGCAAGCTGTATTGACAGCTTCAGCCCAAAAGGTCAGTGGCAGCCCTGAGTCAGCCAACATTGACCTTGCTGCTTCAATGAGGGTCCTGTTCTTTCTCTCCACCACTCCATTCTGTTCAGGAGTTCTAGGAATGCTAAACTGCCTTCTAATTCCCTTGGACAGGTAGAAGTCATCAAGTGTGTGGTTTCTAAATTCTGTTCCATTGTCACTCCTCACACACTTGACCTGTAGGGAATACTGCTTTTCTACTTGTAACACAAAGTTCATTATTGTCTTTGCTGCTTCATCCTTGGAGTGCAAGAAGAAAGTCCATACAAACCTGGAGTAATCATCCACAATTACCAGGCAGTATTTCTTCTTTGCCATGCTCATTACTCTGACAGGACCAAAGAGATCCATGTGCAGAAGTTGTAAGCAGGCAGTGGACTTTGGTTCTTCTATTGAAGGGAATGAAACTTTGTGTTGTTTTCCTTTCAAGCAAGCAGTGCAGTCATCTTCACACTTGAACTCCTTCAGAGGCAATCCTCTTACTAAACCATGGCTTATAAGCTGATTCATGTTCTTGAAATTAACATGACCCAGCCTTCTATGCCAAGTGTAGACTCTTGAGGAGATGCCTTGGAGAATAGGCAAGGATGGCCTTTTAGATCCATCTTTTTGGAAAGATCTAAGGCATACACTCTTCCTGTCCTGTTGGCCTTCAGGAGAGTGTGTTCATCCAATGCCTTGTCAATCAAACTCAGAACTTTGGATGACAGAATCCTACAGTTCTGGCTTGTGAAAAGGGCAACATGGCCTTTGTCACACATTTGACTGACACTCAAGAGGTTGTACTTGAGATTCTCCACATGGTTAACATCATCAAACCTTATTTCCCCGTTGGAAACAAAGCCTTTTCCGACGATGTAACCCTTTGCATCATTGCCAAAAGAAACAAATCCCTTCTTTCCTTGAGAGTAGTCATTAAGAAGGGAGCTGCTTCCAGTCATATGCATGGATCCTCCACTGTCTACATACCAGATGCTTCTATGGCATGTTGAAGAACCCTGCAAACACAACCATGTGTTAGTTAGTCTTGGAGACCCAAACCTGCTTGGCTTTGGGTCTGTTCTCAGCTACAGGTGTAGCACTAACAGGTGTGTTGTGAGTGACAGCTTGAGGTGAAGAAGATGGTACAGAAGAGGAACCCTTTGGCTTGGACTTCCTTTTCTGTGGTTTCAACATAGGAGCATCTAAGTGGTTGACTCTTCCCACTAGCTGCTGAACCATCATCACCAACTGTGTCTGATTTTGTGATAAAGCCTTCAGCTCTTCAGACACATTGGAGTTTGCTGATGATGAGTTCTATGTTGTACCATCTTTTTCTGAGCAACCTCAGCTGTTGCCTGAGTAATCCCTACCTTCTTGGATTTAACTTTGGCCCTAGGGATTTCAGGCTTGGATGTTGCCAGTACAAACTTGGTTTCAAACTCATTCTTCATTTTATTGATGCTCTCAGTAATTTTCTCCTTCTGTTTGAGTTTGGAACCCCTTTTGTACCAGCAATCATCAGTAAGATGATTGAACAAGCCACATATCTCACATGGCTTTTTCTTCATCTTATGCTGATCATCAGCTGAAGAGGATTTAACTGCTGAAGACTTGTTCTTCAGCTGTTTGTCATCAGTACTAGCAGTTTTCTTCCTAGTGACTGCTTTCCTGGTATCCTCTCTAGCTGTCTTCAAACCTTTCCTACTGTTAGTTTTCTTCTCTTTAGTGCTAACAGTATTTGAGGTTTGAACTTCAGATGTTGTCACTTGCTCTCCAGTACCTTCAGTACTTCTAGTGACAACTCCTGAGTTGATCAGCCTTTTGGTCATGTGATAGTCTATCTCTGATGATGCTGATTCAGAGGATAGTAAGTCACATGATGAGAAGGATTGGTTATTGCTCTCCCCATCAGATTCAACTTCTGCTCTTGAAATGAAGTCTGTGGGAGGAGCAGTGTGATTATAACCAATGCCAAACTTCACATTGGAAGCTGTTTGCTTGCTAAGAAGCATTTCAAAACCCTTGCAAGATTGCACCCATCGATCACACTCAACTTGGGTGGTTGCAAGAGTTTCCTTGAGGTCCTTGTACTTCTCTAGAAGTACATCTTCCCTAGCTTTACTATCTTTGATTTGGCAGTTGAGCTTGTAAATCTCATCATTTTTATCTTTTAGAACAACCTCAAAATCAGCTTTTCTTTTGGAAATAGTGTGCTCAAGCTCAAGATTTTTATCTATTAAAGCTACATTTGCTTCTCTAATAGAAGCAAATGCTGCTATGCATGACTCTGAACAAAGCTTGGCTTTTGCCTCAGTGGATACCTGAGATGAGGCATTGGATGATGACCCTTCAGCAGAATCAAGGGCCATCAGAGCAAGATTTCCAAAAGGTTGATCACCACCATGTTGACCAGCACCTTGGAGTAGTGGTTCCTGACCAGATAGCTCTTCTGGTAGACTACTCCAGTCAACAGCAGTTGGGGTGAAAAAGCTTTGTTGTTGAGGTTGTGTGTGGTGATGAGATTGGGAAGAATGAGGCTCTGGAAGAGCATGAGGTGGTTGAGCCGGGGGTGCTTGAGTTGACCAGGCTGAGGCATGTAGTAACAGGGGTAAGGATAAGGCATATGACCCTGTGGCACAAAATAAGCAGGTGGTGCTTGTGCTTGAGATGGATGGGGAGAACTGTAGGAAGGTTGCCCTTTGTGCTGTGAGCTATTGCTGGGAAAAGTCACAAAGGGTGCAGATGAGTTAGATCCAGATGATCTACACTCTCTTGCAAAGTGTCCAAGCCTTTGGCACTTGTGACACCTCAACTTGCTCTTGTCAAAACCAACTTTGGTTTTGCCAGAGAGTCCTGGGAATTTCCTACCAGTTCTTTTGTAGAACTTCTGAGAGCGGATATTTATCATTGCCATTTGGTTCAAAATATCCATCTCTTCCAGATCATCATCTGGAATGCCCTTCAAATCCTCCATCAGAAAACACAAGTTGTCACCACCACCTCCTGAACTACTGACACCAACAAAAGCTTGTTCTGAGTTTGTAGAGAAATCATATGCTCATCATAAGAACTTTCTGATGAAGCATATTCTGACTCATGACTTATCAAGGCAGCATTACCTTGGACAAAGTCATCAGCAAGTTTGCCAGAAGATGACAACTTCCTCTTTTGCTCTACCTCTCTCTCAAAAGTGAGTAGTTTCCCATGAAGTTGGGTGAGAGATAGAGTGTCAAGGTCAGCACTAGAGCGTAGGACAATGGTATATGTGTCCCATCTCTCAGGCAATGACCTGAGGAACCTGTTGTTCATCTGGCTTTTGGAGTACTCTTGTTTAACCATCTTCAGCTCAGAGATTAAACAAGAGAACCGCTCAAACTGCTGGGTCAGAGTCTCACCCTTTCTATATGAGAAAGTCTCATATTGTTGGGCAAGGATTTCCCTATTGTTTGCTAAGACCGAATCAGTTCCTCCAAATTGTTCATTTAGAGCAACCCATAGGTCATGAGCAGACTCATGATGCAAGAGCCCTGAATATATCTCGTTTGGAATGGCCATGGCTAAAATTCCATGGGCTCTAGCATCAATTTCAAACAGCTTTAGATCTTCGTCCGAATACTGTTCAGGTTTCTTCGCAACCTGTTCATTAGATTCCGGGACGTTCACCATAGGCTTGTATGGCCCATGCACCACTGACTTCCAACAACCCACTGTTGACAGCCAAGTGTGCAGCATACGTCTTTGCCATATGTTATACTCGTTCCTAACCAGCATCGGAGGCTTGGTTGCGGAACCAGTATTGTGAGGATCATTGGTTGGTGTTGTCATCTCAGGGTTTGGTCAAGAACAAGTTTAAACACGACAATCGTAACTCAAAACCACCAAAAGACCTCAAGATTTTGGCCGGAAACAGCAGAAACTCACTCTCTATGACTAACTCTTGCAAATTGCTAATTCGATCAAACTGAGAGATCAAAAGAGCAGTTTCAAATGATCAATGGTAAGATCGATCAATGATTAACCTGCTCTGATACCATTTGACAGGATCTCAGCCTCTCGTGTTGATCAATTAGATTATGTTTGCAGCGGATTTAGCACATTAATTAGCAATTAAAGCAAGAACAAAAAGATATTGCGATTAAAGCATAAACATAGAGAGAGAAGAGTTCTCTGCGAAGCAATAAATGTTCTATTGGTCGCACGTTTCGGCAATTAAAACTGTATGGCTTGCCATCCTTATATAGGCGGCAAGAAGCATGGTGGTGATGTCCTTTTCTGACATCACTGAATATTTAAATTACAGTTGTCAAAACATAAAACTACTGAAGATGTCAACAATGACATCTTCTTAAAAAGTTCCTAAGTGCTGACAAAAGTAAACTACTGAAATCCTACAACGACTGAAGAACAAACTCTTCAGTCGTTTATAACTACTGATACTATAACAACTGAAGAACATGCTCTTCAGTTGTTGTTGATCGTAGGATATTCGATACTTATAAGGGTTAATGCTTTGTTTTATACGAATATTAGTATCGAACATGTGTACTTTGAGTGTGTTAATGTTTGCAGGTGGTAGAAGACAAAAGTTACTTATTTTGAGAGCTTTATGGAAGTATTAGAGCAAGTGGAAGGACCGGATGTGCTATTACACGAAGATGGAGTAAAATCAGGTCAATCTGGCACCACCGTATCAGTCACCGTATCCACCGCCGTATCATACTCTGACCACCGTATCAGGCACCGTATCAGTCACCGTATCATACGCTGGTCAGCGTATCAGCCAGCGTATCCTGAATAAATTCCAGTGAAAGAGCTCCGTAAAACCTCATGACCGGCGTATGATACGCCGGGTCACCGTATGATACGCCGGTCACTCTAACAACCTCCGGATTTTGAGGATTTTCTCACCTTTTTGAACCCAATCATTAGGGTTTCGAAGGGGAATTTTTTGGACGAATTTTGGAGGTTTTGAAGACGATTTTGGAAGTTCTTTTCACCACGGTTTCACCCGGATCAAGTCTTAACAACATCAAATCAAGCATTGAAGATACAATCATGCCAATGAGCGGCTAATCTTGTTCGTAATCACTTTCGGGAGGAGAGTTCTTGTAAGTGAAGCACTAGGGTAGTTGGAATTGATGTTTTGGGTTATGTTCTCTTGACACAAGAATATAATTGTACGTTTGTTTAAAGTTAAAAGACTTGTTTATGTTTAAGTATTTGTGTGCTTTCATTCGCACTCGGTTTCCTTGCATCGTGAGCAGTTTGTCATGTATGTGAATTCTTTGCATAAGTAAGTTGGTAATTGTGTGAGCGAGCGAGTCTTAAAAGTTTGTTTCATAATTATCACTTTAATCAAACGATTTTGCAAAATCATGTCTATGTGATTCCCAATCAATTCTTATGAAACCAAGTGTGGATCTTTGAACTTGAATCTTGAAAGTGGTTGCCTTTTTCTCATAAGTGTTAAAATCAATTATCAAGTTTTTGCTTTATGCAGTTGTGTTCATTAATCCATTCCAAGTTTCAATCTTTTATTATAAAGTTTAAGTATTTTAGTTGATTGAGTCACGTTAGTTAAACACTTTCCACATATTCCCTGAGGAGACGACCTTACTTACCCGTACTAGTTATAGGTAGTTAAGTCTTTAATATTAACTTGTTTTTGATCCAACCACGATAACACGATCAAATGGCGCCGTTGCCGGGGAATTAGTGCGCTTAGTGTTTAATTGCTTTTATTTGTTTTCTTCGTAAATTCATAAACAAAAAAAAAAAAAAAAAAAAAACCAAAATATTTTACTGTTCTGTTCTTTTTTCTTTTTAATTGTTTTTCTTGTTCAGTATTACGCGAGGTATTCTTGTGTTTTCTTGTTTGCAGGCAACCCTTACGTTCATGCATACAAGATTTTCAGGCAGGACATCACCTTTGCACTTTGATCCAGAAATCGAGAAGACTGCAAGAGAAAATCGAGTATTTCAGAAAACATCAACTTCAAGAACTTCTCAGATTCGTGGCCAAACAAGATCAGAGGAAGGTACATCATCAGCAACAGCTCATCGGATTTTAAATCGACTTTCAAGGACACCAGAAAGTAATCCATCTAGAGGGATGAATAACCCAGAAAACCAAGGAGGGCCACCAGTCAACCAACCTTTGGGTGACATCCCATTACCTGTGTTCCCGCCACCTGATGATCCTCCACATCAAGCACCACCTGTGCAACCTCAACCTCAGGGGCCGATCCCTGCTAATCAAGGAGTACAACACCAACCTCCCCCTGCAAATTTTCAACAAATACCAAACGTTTGGATCCGAAATCCAAATTTTCAGCATAATGGGGAAGGTAGCCATCATAGTCGTGATGAGAGGTTTTCGATGGAAGGTAGTCATCATACTGATTATGTGGACGAATGGATTGAGGATCAAGAAGATATGGATGGCCCGGTTCAACAAAATTTTGAAAATTATAGAAATCAACCAGGTTATCGGAACCGTCAACCAAACCATGATCGAGATGGTTATGCACAACCACCAGAATTCCCCAATCAAGGAGCACAACTATTCAATGGTATACCAGCTAATCCGGGAGTTCAACATTATGTACCTGCACATGGCGTGGATAGTCATTTCCGTCCCGCCATTGCCATCAATTCATCTCCCATTGTTCCACCAACACAACGAGGGAGAGCATTTGAAGTCCGACCCCAATGTTTAGGCATTCTACCTCATTTTCATGGAATAGCAACTGAAGAACCATACCTGCACATATCTGAATTTGAAGCATCTTGTAGTACTATAGGTGGTCAAGGTTTCTCGCCCGAGGAAGTAAAGTTGGTACTTTTCCAATTTACACTCAAAGATAAAGCCAAGCAATGGTTTCTATCTTTGCCGTCTGCAAGTATCCATACTTGGGTTCAAATGCAACAGTTATTTTTAGATGAATACTACACCTCTCAAAGAACAAGTGATGCAAGACGGGCAATTCGAGGCTTTACACAACAACCGGGGGAACAGTTTCATGAAGCCTTTCACAGATTCAAGGAAATGCTGAGAACATGTCCACATCATGGGATAGCTAAATGGGAACTGATATCAGCATTCTATGATGGTCTCTCCCCAGAAGATGCAAGAGATGTAAACTCTACAAGTGCAGGCACATTTACCTTAAATCATGAAGATGACGATTGGAATATACTAGAAAGGATGAGTGTGATATCCAAAAAGCGTGCACAGTCAAGTCGAAGGTCAAGAGGGGCAAATATGAAGATGGTCAATGATCAAGGGGCTATGGACAGAATTGCTAGTTTGGAACGGGAAATTGCAAGCTTAAAAGTTGGAAAAAGTGGTGTGGCACACATATCTAATGAGTATGAAGTATGTGATATGTGCAATGACATCGGCCACACATCGATGACATGTTATTTGAATTTGGAAAAAGTGAAGAAATACATCAGGTCCAAAGCCAAGGAGAAAGGAAGACATATGACATGAATTCTAACACCTATCATCCTGGTTTGCGAAACCACCCAAATCTTAGATATGGTAATAATACTAACCAATTGAATCCTCCTTTTCAGGTACCAAATCAAGGCAATAATCAATACCAAGGTCGACAACAAAATTACAATCAAGGCGGCTATCAAAGGAACAATTATAATCAAGGGAACTACCAGCAAGGAGGTCCTCATCAACAGAGGAATCAACAAGGGTCTTCAAATGGTAATGAAAATGCAATATTAACAGCAATTCAAGACTTAGCAAAAGACATGAAGGAATTCAAACAATTCAAAGAGGTTCAAGAAAAGACTAATGAAGCTATTGCTAAACAACTTGGGCAATTAGCTGAACAACTGTCAGAACGGGAACCGGGGAAGCTTCCAAGTGATACAACGAAGAACCCTCAACATCAAGCTTCAAGTTCAAAGAATGTGCACATTGCTCAGGTAAGTGCCCTTAGAAATGGTAAGATTTATAATAATAAAGTCTCCCCACCACCATTATTGTTGAGGGAGTAGTCGAAGATCTTGGTGAAACTGATGAGAGTGACAATGATGTGGAGGTAACAACTCCCAACCCTTCTAAAAAAGTGTCTTTTCAAGAATTGGAAAAAGAAACTGTACAACCACACACATCTGTCACTCAAGGGAAGGGAATGGAGGCGAATACCATTCCCTATCCTTCAGCATTAATTGATCAATCAAAAACAGTTCCTAAAAAACGTGGTCCTCAACAAGATGAAATTTGGGAAGTGTTAAAACAAGTTAAAATTAATTTACCATTTCTAGATGCAATTAAACAAATTCCAGCATACGCTAAGTATATCAAAGAGATGTGTACTCAAAAGCGACAGCACAAAATCCCAAAGAAACTTGATTTGGTTGATAATGTAAATGCAGTGTTGTCAGGGACTCTTCCACCAAAACTCCAAGACCCAGGAGCACCCTTAATTTCTATCCAAGTTGGTACCTTTAAAATAAATAAGGCACTTTTGGATCTTGGAGCGAGTGTTAGTATCCTACCAGGAAGCTTGTATGACCAATATGATTTTGGACCTTTACAAAAGGCCGACACCACGGTGGTATTGGCAGATTTATCCCTTAAGCTTCCTCGTGGATTATTAACTGATGTGATAGTCAAAGTGGAAGATTTCTATTACCCAGTCGATTTTTTAGTGCTTGATTATGCAACACCATTGAGTAATAAACAACCCAATGTCATATTAGGGAGACCATTTTTGAAAACTGCTCAATGTTTGATTAATTGCATGACGGGCACAGTCGATATGGCATTTGGAAACAAAAGGTTAAGATTGAATGTTTTTTCCCGTACATTTGACTCTCCGATCAATAATGAATGTTTCATGGCGGACATTATTGATGGGTGTAATCCCCACGAAAGTGAGGATGAGACCACGGAGTTGTGTTATTTGTGTGACAGGGACTTATATGAAAATGAGGAGACATTGGAGCACCAAATGCAACAAGAAGAGGTGAAAGCTATGCAAGAAGGTCGACCCACTTGGACCCATCAAGTAGAGAGCTTACCGGAGCATATTGACACGAAACTGAAATCATCATTAGAAGAACCACCACAATCAGAACTGAAAGAGCTTCCTAAACATTTAAAGTATGCTTTTCTGGGACATAACAAAACTTTGCCGGTCATTATTGCAGCTAACTTAAGTGAAGAACAAGAGCAAGCACTCATGGGGGTCCTTATGGAACATAAGGCAGCCATAGGTTGGACGATAGCGGATCTTAAGGGAATTAGTCCTGCGATTGTTATGCATAAGATTATCACTAATCCAGAGGCGAAACCAACCCGTGACATGCAAAGACGATTGAATCCAAACATGCGGGAAGTAGTAAAGAAGGAAGTGCTCAAATGGTTGGATGCCGGGATCATCTATCCAATATCTGATAGTACTTGGGTGAGTCCAACCCAGACTGTTCCAAAAAAGGCTGGGATTCAAATCGTGAAAGATGAAAAAGGTGACCAAGTAGCTACTCGGCCGGTGACCGGATGGAGAGTATGTATTGATTACAGAAAGTTAAATAATGCTACATCTAAGGATCACTTTCCATTGCCTTTCATTGATCAAATCATCGAGAAACTTTCAGGTCAGAAATTTTATTGTTTCTTAGATGGTTACTCAGGGTACAATCAAATCGCTATTCATCCAGATGACCAACAAAAGACCACGTTTACCTGCCCATATGGTACTTTTGCATTTAGACGAATGCCATTTGGATTGTGTAACGCCCCAGCCACCTTTCAAAGGTGCATGATGAGTATCTTTTCAGATATGGTTGGGGATAGCTTAGAAATTTTCATGGATGATTTTTCAATTTTTGGCCCATCCTTTGAAACATGTCTTGAACAATTGTCCAAAGTGTTAAAACGATGTGTTGAAACTAATCTTGTCTTAAGCTGGGAGAAAAGTCATTTTATGGTACAAGAAGGAATTGTTTTAGGGCATGTGATTTCAAAACGTGGGATTGAGGTCGATCATGCTAAAATCAAGGTTATTTCTACTTTGCCTCCTCCCACAAATGTTAAAGGTATACGTTCATTTTTGGGTCATGCTGGATTCTATAGAAGATTCATTAAAGGTTTTAGCACAATCACCAAACCATTATGCAAATTGCTCTTAAAAGATGTCCCGTTTAACTTTGATAATGAATGTTTGGATGCTTTTAATATGTTAAAAGACAAATTGGTTGAGGCCCCAATACTGCAAGCACCTGATTGGTCACGACCATTTGAAATTATGTGTGATGCAAGTGACTTTGCAATTGGGGCTGTTTTGGGTCAACGGGTAGATAAAAAACCGGTGGTTATTTATTATGCTAGCAGAACGTTAGATGGTGCTCAAATGAATTACACTACTACTGAAAAAGAATTGCTTGCAGTTGTATATGCTCTTGATAAATTTAGGTCTTACATTTGGGGGAGCAAGGTAATAGTGTACTCTGATCATAGTGCGGTTCGATATTTAATGGAGAAAAAAGATGCTAAACCAAGGTTAATCAGATGGATTCTTCTACTTCAAGAGTTTGATTTGGAGATTCGTGACAAGAAAGGAAGTGAAAATGTCGTTGCGGACCATTTGTCACGTATTGTATCCGTAGAGGAAGATCAATCCCAAGAAATTAACGACAACTTTCCTGATGAACAGCTGTTAGTTATTTCCACCACTCCATGGTATGCTAACTTTGCAAATTATTTGGCCGCAGGTACACTTCCGGACCATTGGACAAAGAAGAAAAAGCAACAATTTATGGCTCAAGCAAAACATTACATTTGGGATGAGCCTGATTTGTTCAAAGTTGGAGCCGATCAAATCATTCGACGATGCATTCCAGATGACGAGATCCCAAGTGTCCTAGGCATGCTACACGCATCTGCATGTGGCGGGCATTTCAGTGGCCAAAAGACAGGACATAAAGTTTTATCATGTGGCCTTTATTGGCCCACTATTTTAAAGATGCTTTTGAATTTGCAAAGAATTGTATAAATTGTCAAAAATGGGTAGTATTTCAAAACGTAACGAGATGCCCATGCAGCCGATTCTGGTAGTAGACATATTTGATGTCTGGGGAATCGATTTCATGGGCCCGTTTCCTAATTCTTTTGGCAATTTATACATCTTGGTGGCGGTAGATTATGTGTCTAAATGGATTGAAGCAATTCCCACCAAAACGAATGACCATAGCGTTGTATGTAAGTTTGTCCAAGCAAACATTTTTTCACGATTTGGAATTCCACGTGTAATAATCAGTGATGGGGGAACACATTTTAAAAACTTTTATTTTGGCAAATTACTCAAACGCTATGGAGTGGACCATCGGGTTGCAACACCTTACCACCCTCAAACAAGTGGTCAGGTTGAGGTGTCCAATAGGCAAATTAAAGATATTTTGCAGAAAACCGTCCGAACCGATCGTAAGGATTGGTCCACCAAGTTGGATGATGCTTTATGGGCATATCGAACTGCGTATAAAACTCCTATTGGAACCACGCCATACCGATTGGTCTATGGCAAAGGGTGCCATCTCCCTGTTGAGTTGGTTCATCGTGCATTGTGGGCCATTAAAAATGTTAACATGAATGTTGATCTTGCAGGTAACGAGCGGAAATTGAAGTTATGTGAATTAGAAGAATTGCGAGAAGAGGCGTTCGAATGTGCTTCCGCCTATAAGGCCAAAATGAAAAAAGTTCATGATGCAAAACTGAGACTGAAACACTTTGAAATTGGTCAGAAGGTCTGGTTATACAACTCTCGACTAAAACTGTTTCCGGGAAAGTTAAAAAGTAAATGGACGGGTCCGTATCTTATTACACGTGTTGGCCAATTTGGTGATGTGGAGATTGAGGACTTTGATGATCATATACGGCAGGTAGTGAATGGACATCGTCTTAAACCATATTTGGAAGCACATGATATCAATGGGTCACAACTACAATCAGAGAGTTTCTTTGTAAGCAATCCAATTAATGAAGTCACCTAACAATGATCGGGTATTTGGTCTGGCTGAAGACCTAAAACTTAGCGCTCTCCGGGAGGCAACCCGGTGAACTTTGTGGGTGTGTTCACTAGAAACCCTCACGAGACTCCACTCGTCCACTCGGGTCTACCGAGTGGTTTAAAAGGCTTATTGCATACGCTAAATGCAATCGTGATTCCTACGAAAGTGAGTTTTAGTGCTATTTTTCATTTGTTTTTTTTTTCGTTTTATGTTTTTCTTTCGTGTTCTTCTTACTCACCAATTGCAGAAGGTCAAGTGTGGGGAAAACCCATGAACTCAGCAGGTATGTATTTCGACCTTTGTGTGCAATGAGGGCAATGCACGGGTATTCAGAAGGGTGACGTACACATTAGTAAACAACCATATCAACAATGACACAACCGCCGGTGCTTTTGGTGATTTCTCAGCAATGAGCGATAGTATGATGACCCAACACTCAATCGTCGAGGCACTCGCTGATCGGGTGCTATGCCACTGATCAGGTCCATGTGCTCCCTTATGATTATGCATGTTGAATATTTTTATTGTGTTCTGCGTATCTGTGATTTGGTGATGTATGTGTCATGGTAGTATGAAACTCTATGTTTGGGAATGTTCAGGAGTTGTCAAGCTATTATGTGGTTCAATAATCATTGGAAAAGGGCTAATATTGGGAGTCTATGATTAGGTGACTCGAGAACCTCATCTCTATAATCCATTATAATATTGCAAAACATACATTGAGGACAACGTACCTCAAGTGTGGGGATGAGGGGATAAGGGAATTGAAAATTGAAAATTTTTGGAAAATTCAATGATTTTTTTTTAAATTAGCCTCAAGTGAGCTTAATTGTGCATTAAACCTAATTTTTTGATGTAAATCATTAACTGCTACTTGCTTGTGCACATGTAGAGGTCCTTTGACATGGTTAGTTGAAAGCCTTAGGAAAGTTTTCTCAACAAGTAGTTGTTATAAGCGGAAATAGGATTGCTCAATTAAGTATAACAAGCTAGAAGGTAGATAATATGCATGCTTCACATCCTTAGCCTATTCAACCGTTTCCGTGACAACTTGAGCTTACTTGAGCATTATTCATATCATATCTAATAGCTCTTTTCTTTTCTTGAGTGGTTACCATAATGTGCACTTATTTTAGAACTCGTGTATCTTATACATGTCAAGATCTTGAACCGTTACGGTGCACGAACATGATGGAGGCACTAGGATAAGCCTTTTGTTTAAGCCTTTTCATTTGATTTCCCCACCTTAACTTATTCCCTGTAGAAACCCTGTTGAGCCCCAAACCTTTCTTTTGTATGAACCTATATCACCAAACCAATAAACCTTGAGCCTTTTCTTTTAAACCCGTGCATTGAAATCCAAATTTAGGAAGTGCTTAAATTGTTTATTTATAGGTTCCTCTACTTCAGTGTGTTAATAATATTCAGCAAAAAAAAAAAAAAAAAAAAAAAGAGATAAAAAAATAATAATAAAAAGAAAAAAAAAAAAGGAAAAAGAAAAAAAGAAAGGTGGCTATATATAAGGTCAAATGACCCAAATATAAAGTGCCAAAAATAGAGTGAATTACTATAGTGTGTCCGGGTCAACGCGATCCAAGTGAGATTATGTGGTCATGAATTTAGCCTTTCAAATTGGATTTTATGCACTTTTGCCACTTCAATCCCTTTTACTCACCCTACACCTTAGCCTACCATTACAACCCTTAAAAGCCCTCTTGATTTGTGTATTGTTTTGTGTTTGTTGATGGAGATGTGATGTATATACGAGCTTATGAGATAATGTACATTATTGGTTTTGAGTGTTACAGATATACTAGTATACTATCACTAGTCCAGAAAACAAACCGAGAGGAGAGATTGATTGTGAGAAGGTGTGAATGCATGTATGTTATAAACTTGAAGCAAGTTGACTTAATTGGGCGATTCTAGGTTTAAAACAAGGAATCAAATATACTTGTTGGGTTGGCAATCTTGAATGATGTAAATCTTGAAACTAGGTATGTTTTGGGACCTTAACTCACACAGTGCAAGAGGGATCTTAATGTTTTCGATTGGTTAGTGTTGAAATGTTACAAGAAGGCTTTGCTTGAGGTCAATCAAAGAATAAGTGTGGGGATGTGATCGTAGGATGTTTATTCGATACTTATAAGGGTTAATGCTTTGTTTTATACGAATATTAGTATCGAACATGTGTACTTTGAGTGTGTTAATGTTTGCAGGTGGTAGAAGACAAAAGTACTTATTTTGAGAGCTTTATGGAAGTATTAGAGCAAGTGGAAGGACCGGATGTGCTATTACACGAAAGATGGAGTAAAATCAGGTCAATCTGACACCACCGTATCAGTCACCGTATCCACCGCCGTATCATACTCTGACCACCGTATCAGGCACCGTATCAGTCACCGTATCATACGCTGGTCAGCGTATCAGCCAGCGTATCCTGAATAAATTCCAGTGAAAGAGCTCCGTAAAACCTCATGACCGGCGTATGATACTCCGGTGTCACCGTATGATACGCCGGTCACTCTAACAACCTCCGGATTTTGAGGATTTTCTCACCTTTTTGAACCCAATCATTAGGGTTTCGAAGGGGAATTTTTCTGGACGAATTTTGGAGGTTTTGAAGACGATTTTGGAAGTTCTTTTCACCACGGTTTCACCCGGATCAAGTCTTAACAACATCAAATCAAGCATTGAAGATACAATCATGCCAATGAGCGGCTAATCTTGTTCGTAATCACTTTCGGGAGGAGAGTTCTTGTAAGTGAAGCACTAGGGTAGTTGGAATTGATGTTTTGGGTTATGTTCTCTTGACACAAGAATATAATTGTACGTTTGTTTAAAGTTAAAAGACTTGTTTATGTTTAAGTATTTGTGTGCTTTCATTCGCACTCGGTTTCCTTGCATCGTGAGCAGTTTGTCATGTATGTGAATTCTTTGCATAAGTAAGTTGGTAATTGTGTGAGCGAGCGAGTCTTAAAAGTTTGTTTCATAATTATCACTTTAATCAAACGATTTTGCAAAATCATGTCTATGTGATTCCCAATCAATTCTTATGAAACCAAGTGTGGATCTTTGAACTTGAATCTTGAAAGTGGTTGCCTTTTTCTCATAAGTGTTAAAATCAATTATCAAGTTTGTTGCTTTATGCAGTTGTGTTCATTAATCCATTCCAAGTTCCAATCTTTTATTATAAAGTTTGAGTATTTTAGTTGATTGAGTCACGTTAATTAAACACTTTCCACATATTCCCTGAGGAGACGACCTTACTTACCCGTACTAGTTATAGGTAGTTAAGTCTTTAATATTAACTTGTTTTTGATCCAACCACGATAACACGATCAAAATGGCGCCGTTGCCGGGGAATTAGTGCGCTTAGTGTTTAATTGCTTTTATTTGTTTTCTTCGTAAATTCATAAACAAAAAAAAAAAAAAAAAAAAAAACCAAAAATATTTTACTGTTCTGTTCTTTTTTCTTTTTAATTGTTTTTCTTGTTCAGTATTACGCGAGGTATTCTTGTGTTTTCTTGTTTGCAGGCAACCCTTACGTTCATGCATACAAGATTTTCAGGCAGGACATCACCTTTGCAGTTTGATCCAGAAATCGAGAAGACTGCAAGAGAAAATCGAGTATTTCAGAAAACATCAACTTCAAGAACTTCTCAGATTCGTGGCCAAACAAGATCAGAGGAAGGTACATCATCAGCAACAGCTCATCGGATTTTAAATCGACTTTCAAGGACACCAGAAGTAATCCATCTAGAGGGATGAATAACCCAGAAAACCAAGGAGGGCCACCAGTCAACCAACCTTTGGGTGACATCCCATTACCTGTGTTCCCGCCACCTGATGATCCTCCACATCAAGCACCACCTGTGCAACCTCAACCTCAGGGGCCGATCCCTGCTAATCAAGGAGTACAACACCAACCTCCCCCTGCAAATTTTCAACAAATACCAAACGTTTGGATCCGAAATCCAAATTTTCAGCATAATGGGGAAGGTAGCCATCATAGTCGTGATGAGAGGTTTTCGATGGAAGGTAGTCATCATACTGATTATGTGGACGAATGGATTGAGGATCAAGAAGATATGGATGGCCCGGTTCAACAAAATTTTGAAAATTATAGAAATCAACCAGGTTATCGGAACCATCAACCAAACCATGATCGAGATGGTTATGCACAACCACCAGAATTCCCCAATCAAGGAGCACAACTATTCAATGGTATACCAGCTAATCCGGGAGTTCAACATTATGTACCTGCACATGGCGTGGATAGTCATTTCCGTCCCGCCATTGCCATCAATTCATCTCCCATTGTTCCACCAACACAACGAGGGAGAGCATTTGAAGTCCGACCCCAATGTTTAGGCATTCTACCTCATTTTTATGGAATAGCAACTGAAGAACCATACCTGCACATATCTGAATTTGAAGCATCTTGTAGTACTATAGGTGGTCAAGGTTTCTCGCCCGAGGAAGTAAAGTTGGTACTTTTCCAATTTACACTCAAAGATAAAGCCAAGCAATGGTTTCTATCTTTGCCGTCTGCAAGTATCCATACTTGGGTTCAAATGCAACAGTTATTTTTAGATGAATACTACACCTCTCAAAGAACAAGTGATGCAAGACGGGCAATTCGAGGCTTTACACAACAACCGGGGGAACAGTTTCATGAAGCCTTTCACAGATTCAAGGAAATGCTGAGAACATGTCCACATCATGGGATAGCTAAATGGGAACTGATATCAGCATTCTATGATGGTCTCTCCCCAGAAGATGCAAGAGATGTAAACTCTACAAGTGCAGGCACATTTACCTTAAATCATGAAGATGACGATTGGAATATACTAGAAAGGATGAGTGTGATATCCAAAAAGCGTGCACAGTCAAGTCGAAGGTCAAGAGGGGCAAGTATGAAGATGGTCAATGATCAAGGGGCTATGGACAGAATTGCTAGTTTGGAACGGGAAATTGCAAGCTTAAAAGTTGGAAAAAGTGGTGTGGCACACATATCTAATGAGTATGAAGTATGTGATATGTGCAATGACATCGGCCACACATCGATGACATGTTATTTGAATTTGAGAAAAAGTGAAGAAATACATCAGGTCCAAAGCCAAGGAGAAAGGAAGACATATGACATGAATTCTAACACCTATCATCCTGGTTTGCGAAACCACCCAAATCTTAGATATGGTAATAATACTAACCAATTGAATCCTCCTTTTCAGGTACCAAATCAAGGCAATAATCAATACCAAGGTCGACAACAAAATTACAATCAAGGCGGCTATCAAAGGAACAATTATAATCAAGGGAACTACCAGCAAGGAGGTCCTCATCAACAGAGGAATCAACAAGGGTCTTCAAATGGTAATGAAAATGCAATATTAACAGCAATTCAAGACTTAGCAAAAGACATGAAGGAATTCAAACAATTCAAAGAGGTTCAAGAAAAGACTAATGAAGCTATTGCTAAACAACTTGGGCAATTAGCTGAACAACTGTCAGAACGGGAACCGGGGAAGCTTCCAAGTGATACAACGAAGAACCCTCAACATCAAGCTTCAAGTTCAAAGAATGTGCACATTGCTCAGGTAAGTGCCCTTAGAAATGGTAAGATTTATAATAATAAAGTCTCCCCACCACCATTATTTTTGAGGGAGTAGTCGAAGATCTTGGTGAAACTGATGAGAGTGACAATGATGTGGAGGTAACAACTCCCAACCCTTCTAAAAAAGTGTCTTTTCAAGAATTGGAAAAAGAAACTGTACAACCACACACATCTGTCACTCAAGGGAAGGGAATGGAGGCGAATACCATTCCCTATCCTTCAGCATTAATTGATCAATCAAAAACAGTTCCTAAAAAACGTGGTCCTCAACAAGATGAAATTTGGGAAGTGTTAAAACAAGTTAAAATTAATTTACCATTTCTAGATGCAATTAAACAAATTCCAGCATACGCTAAGTATATCAAAGAGATGTGTACTCAAAAGCGATAGCACAAAATCCCAAAGAAACTTGATTTGGTTGATAATGTAAATGCAGTGTTGTCAGGGACTCTTCCACCAAAACTCCAAGACCCAGGAGCACCCTTAATTTCTATCCAAGTTGGTACCTTTAAAATAAATAAGGCACTTTTGGATCTTGGAGCGAGTGTTAGTATCCTACCAGGAAGCTTGTATGACCAATATGATTTTGGACCTTTACAAAAGGCCGACACCACGGTGGTATTGGCAGATTTATCCCTTAAGCTTCCTCGTGGATTATTAACTGATGTGATAGTCAAAGTGGAAGATTTTTATTACCCAGTCGATTTTTTAGTGCTTGATTATGCAACACCATTGAGTAATAAACAACCCAATGTCATATTAGGGAGACCAATCCATGCCGACGACCACATCAAAACTTCCAAGTGTAATAGGCATGAGGTCTATATCTAAGTTGTGTCCTGATAGTCCTAATTTACATCCTTTAAGAATATAATTTGCCTCGATCAATTTACCATAAGCTAGTTCCACAGTGTAACTAGGTTCCATTTCAGTTAATGTTACATCTAGAAGTTTGCTAAACTTGGTAGAGATAAAGCTCCTATCAGCACCGGTATCAAATAATACAAAAGCAAAACAGTTGTTCAGAGGGAACGTCTCCGTAACCACGTTTTGATTATTCCTTCCCTCGCCAGACCCAATCATGAAAGCTCGACCCTTACCGCCATTCCAATAGTTGTTATTTCCATTATTGCCCTTGTTTCCATTCTTCAGTTGTGGGCAATCTTTCCTGTAATTACCCTCTTTACCACATTTGAAACAACCCTTGGCTGCTTCGCCTTGTCGTTGCTGTTAAGATTGTTGTTTAGTAATCAGTTCACCATTGCAGTCTTTAGCATCATGGCCCATCCTCCCACACCTTTGGCAACGAAAACGATCACATTGCCCATGATGATGAAAGTTGCATTTATTGCACTTTGGATACTTGCCCGCATAATTATTTGATCCCTGACCATTATTGTTATTGTTCTGATTATTGTTTAAGAAGCTTCTGGAGGAATCAAACTTTTTGACTTGTTGTTGTTGAGTGTTGTTGGAGTTTGAGGACTTGTTGGTGGTACTATCCCATTTTCGTTTATAGTAAGATGGACGCAACATTTAGGCAGAGTGCCCTGCGCCACTGTCTGATTGGTGAGTTTATGAGCTAGCCGGATAGCTTGCTGAATAGTGACAGGATCAACAGCCATGACACTAGCTTGAATCTGAGGAGCTAAACCATCAATATACTTCTCTATCCTTTTGTAAGCCGGGTCACCATTTGAGGACATAAAGCAACCAACTCGTGTGAACGAGTCGTATATTGCATCAGATCCAACCATCTTAAGATTCCAAAACTCTCCCTCCAGCTTCTGGACTTCATTTTTAGGGCAGTACTCATCTTTCATTAAGATCTTGAAGTCATCCCATGACAGATTATTAGCAGCTTCAAGTCCTAAGGTCTGGACTTGTGAGTTCCACCACATCAATGCTGGTCCTTCTAATGTGTCAGATGCGTACTTGACATGATTTCCCGCAGGGCAATTGCACATGGCGAAAGCTTACTCAAGTTTCTTCAACTAGCAAAGTAAGGTAACAGCACCCTCAGAACCACTGAATGAATGAGGCTTACAATCCATAAACATCTTGAATGTACAAACTGCTTGACCTGAATCAAAAGAATATAACGATGTTTAGGAATTCAATATTTGATAATAAGTTATCTTAGGGAAAGACCAATGGGTCTGATTGACTCAAGGTTACCTCCTTGATTTTGGTTCTGATTGTTCTGGTTCTGATTACGGGCCTGTTCGTATTCCGCAAGCACGTCAGCAACACGCTCATTGATGAAAGCGTCCAACTCAGCCTGGGTCATGTTAATGTTACCTCATCCACTCGGACGTGCAGCTCTTCTTCCAGACATGATTCTTCACCTTCACAATACGCAACATGAGAAAATATACATAATATATAATCATCATAATGTAAAATGTAAATAATCATGCATTTCACCAAACTACAACAGCCAATAATCAAATAATAATTCGATAAAAATAAATTGTAAAAAGTACAATGTATTCAAATCAAACAATCATAATTCAATATATATCAAATCAAACAATCATAATTCAATATATATATGTTGGATGGAAAGCAATCCTGGCCATCTGGGTTACAGAATTTCCCTTATGAGTCTGTTATCGCACTTGCCAGTAGATTCGAGGCTTTTCTTTTGGAGCTCTAAGCGTCTACGTGTCTAAGTCGGATCCTCTGATAGATTTCAAATCTCTTCGGCTGTCTAACACATATTGCGTGTCTCATGTTTCATCGCAGTTACAAGGCGGCGAATGATTGTTCAGGCGAGTGGGGAAGATAGGGTACGATAGAAGTTTAAACAAGTGTGGAATATATAGGAGGATAGGCTACGTTGTCCTCCCTGATTTTCGTTGTTAGGTGTGTCGTGGGCATTTGAAGGGCTCTTCGTGCTCCGAAGTGGCAACGTTAGGTTCAAGTCGACGTCTTTTCGACTCTAAGGTGGAGAAACAGGTGTAGATGTCGAAGGCAGCAAGCGGAATCCTTCACCTCTCTATTAGCCAAGGATGATACAGGTGACATGGATGGTGCAGACGATGATGATATGGATATTCTGTAACGTAATGCGAGTATACCAGGAAATGTGCATACAAAAGTCGTAAACAAGTAAGAGTATTCATGCAATGCTAGTGTTTTGTCTAAGGTTATAGTCTATATGCAAATGCAATCCTAGTTCTCTATAACCTGTGGCTCTGATACCAATCTGTCACACCCTTAAATTCCTCCTGCGGGGTTTTACCACGAAGCATGTGACAAACCAGGATCTCAGACACGGTCATATCAAACGACACTATATGAATTTAAAATAAACGTTTGAACTTTAATCAGAGTAAAACATAGTTGAAATAATAACCAGTGCGGAAGCATATGAATAAAGTTTTAAACCAATACTGATAATCGCGCAAAATACAACGCGCAAATAAAATGCGCAATGCAAGAAAATAAGTTTGTGATGCATGTCCTGTGTGAAACCTTAGCCGGGTAATCTAAGCTTAAGCGTTCCTGCAACCTGAGAAAACATGCTAAAGTGTGTCAATATAAAGTTGGTGAGTTCACATGTTTAATAACAGATAATATGTTTGAAAATGTTTGTATGGTAAAGTAATTAAAGCATATCGATAGGTAACTAGCCTATAATCAAGTTATTTAGCGTTTCAAACCGAAGCTGACTGTTTGTAAGTTGTTTGCCTTCCCACCACGTCTAACACAGAGAGTGGCAAATGTTAGGTCAATTAAACACCCGTTCGACCTCCTGCCGAGTTAGTGCGACTAACGCGGGTGGGGTTTGTCAAACCCAGTAGTACTACTCAAAATTACCTCGCTACTCATTACTAAAGGTTCGAGAATGTAAGGGCTTTCATATATGTTTGCACTAACGTAACAGGCGATAAACAATAATACTAGAACCATTTATAAAT